>JAUESO010000337.1:0-49751 GCA_030914385.1 Drosophila antonietae
TTTTTTTTTTTTCTTTGGTTTGGTTGAATGCCACGCCCTGGAGCTACTTACGCTCTTGATCGCTGCCATCTTCGTTCTTCTCATCGCGGCTCTTCATGAAGGGGAACTTGCGTGAGAACGTAAAATTCTTCTTTTTGCGATCTAAAGGTGATTGCTGTAATAACAGTGAAAAAAAAGCAGAGAGGATGTCATTCAGTTAGTGAGAAGTTACATTCATTGTAGTTAACAATAAAATAATAATAAATAAAGCTGGTCAAAAAGAAAAAAAAAAAGCCAAAGTCATTAAGCTCCGAAGCGTAGGCTGGAGTGTAGGCAAAGGTAGTTAGAATTCTATACTTATATATATGATTCTCAATTGATAAAGATAGTATATACGTTGAAGCTTCTATTTCATATATGTATTGCTAGAATAGGCAACAAAATGTTTACAACAAATCATAAATTGACTTCCATTGAGCTTAATGATTTCCTAACGAACTCCACTATAGAATTTCCTTTATATATAACAATATAAGATATAACATACAAGATATCGCACATATATAATGCATATTTAAAACATTCAATACAATGTTAAATTGTTTTATAAATCTAGATTTTGTAAAGAATTGAGACAAAACTGAGCCAGCTAATTTACAATATTCGTTGACTAGTATCAAATATCTAATATCAAACTCTTAATAGAAACGAACACATCTACTAGACCTCATACATCTACTACTTATTATTATAACTGAGCTCATTTAACTTTTATATATTACTCCTCAACTATCTGCCTACTATATCCGCACTTTGCTTCATTGCAATTTGACTTTCCTATGTAGAGCTATTTATTTATACCTTATCTAGATTATTGTTAGCTGCCGCATGTCCCTGGAACTTGACGCTACGATCACGTGCACGCATTTTACGCTCCCAGCGCCGTTTCGATGGCACAATACCAATTTGTTCGTCCTCATTGTCGCCGAGCACGCGTCGTGCCTGCCACCATTCATCGTCGGAGGCATTGGTCACGTGCAGGATGTCACCGTGCTTGAAGGGCAGGCCGCGCGACGGCAAACCGTCATCGCGATTTGGATCATAGTCGAACAGGGCGCGCACATACAGCGATCGCTTCTGTGTGGTGCGCAGCAGAGTGCCAGAGCCGCCGGCGCTAAGCGCCGCCTGCTGTTTCAGCTCCTGAATGCGTGCCTCAAAGCGATTGTAGTCCTCTGGACGATATTGTGCAACCAGAGTGACAACGCCGCCAGATGTCTGTTGATTGAAATATATATATATAAGTTAAATAAATATACCAAATATAGTTAATTGATTAGTGACAACTCACTTTTAGTGCCTGTGCCGCCTCCTCGTGTGTGGCATGCGTCAAATTCACATTGTTCACACTGAGCAACTGATCGCCGCGTTTCAGCTCGGAGCCAAGATCAGCTGGTCCGCCGGCCAATATGAATGATACATAAATACCCTGTCCATCCTCGCCGCCGACTATATTGAAGCCCAGACCTTGCGGTCCCTTTTGTATGGTAATGGTGCGTGGTTCTCTGTTGGCATTAAATAAATATAAATTTAATACATTTGTTGTCAAGGATCAGAATTAATTCGAATTCGATTTTCTATATATACATATATATTCACTCTGGCTGAATCGCAACTCACCTGGTTATATCCTCTGTGCTGACAGCGCGTGGTGTGCCCGGTGGCACGGCCGCCAGGACATTAGTCGATGCGTATCTTGAGCCAGGCTCTATATATTATTATTGTTTAAATTTATATTCATATAATTGTGTTCCAATTTATGTATTGATTTTTTTGTTTTTCAATTTATTTAATTTTATTTAATTTTTTGTGTTTTGGTTTCAATCAAAAATAATAATGCACAATGCGTGTAACGATAAAGTTTACACACATACACACAAAGTAATGCACACACGTGCATTTATAGAGACATGAAATAGAGAGGGGTAAGGGTAATTAGTGGAGGTCGCGAATTCACACATATATATATATATATATGTATATAAATCTTATAGAGTTTTGGTAATAGCAGCCACAGGACAAGAGAATCAGATCGAATCTCGTTATCGTGTGGAATATATAGAGTGTGAATAGAAGAGAAAGAAAAAAATTGATAAAAAGAAAGAAGTTGAGAAACCAGAAAGAAACCAACAATAGACGGTTATAAAGAGAGCGAGAGAAAGAGAATAACGAAAAAGAGTGTAAAAAAGGTGGCTAAGAGAAATCAAAGATCAAATCTCTCATAATACGAAATACCCATTGAGAATTACTTTACTTTAGATTAATCGATCGATAAACGATAAACTTCGAGAGAAGTTTGAGAGAATTGAACATAATATATTTTATATAAAATGTATTACAAGCAATTATAATCTGAAGGACATCAATTGTTTGCAAAACAGAGAACAAACAGGAAAAGAGACAACCAAAGGAAAATAAATTAAAAAAGAAAACCCATAAGAATCGTGTGGAGTGTTCGTTTGATTAAATGCCTACAACACATTTAGATCTATGATAAATATGATCTTATAATAAGCACATAAGACAGACACAGATCAAATATAATATATATATATATAGATATATATTTATAATTATATATATTGATTGTTGCATGCAAATAAGACGAATGCCATGTTATATTGGGTCAACATTTGTAGTATTTGGTCCAATGTTTCGTTTCGTTGTGTATAGAGTGCATGAACAACGCGGCTTTTGTGGGCCAGTGTTGTCAAATGGGTTTTTGGATGTTTAACGAACAACACTGAAAGACGAGCAGCCTAGCAAGCACGCAAGCAGAAAGCCGTGCAAGCGCTCCATTAGAGTGCTGCGGGTATCGAACTGTATCACAACTAAGTTAAAGAGAGAGTTATATATATTATTTATATATATATAGGAATAGTGTTAGTAATAGAGCTTAAGAGATAGCAGCAATATATTAGCAGTTAGTAAAGAGCCCAGTCTAAATTCAGGAATTGCTTTATGCTGTTTGCTGTACAGATATATATATAAATATATATATATATTTGTATCGAGGTGTTTAGCCAAGCTAAATGAGTATCTATCAGATATGCACATGCATATAGTACATACAGAGATATCTATGTATGTATGTTTATATATTGATTGACAATGTATTGTTAGTGAAGGCTAGTTGAGATGATTAAGGACTTTTTAGCGGCTCTTTTTCAGAAATGTTTAGTGAGAGAGAGAGAGAGAGAGCGAGAGAGGGAGAGTTGTTAATATTGCGAGAGTTGTTGTTGTGATTAGTTGAAGTTCAAATATGATTCGCTTACGCCTTGGCAAGGGTGATTGGGAACGGCTTTGCTCTGAGCCGCCAGCAGCAGCCATTGGCATTGCAAGCTTAGCATTGAAAGCTAATGCTGGGACGGAGGCGGAGGCAGAGGCAGAGGCGGGTGCTTGTGGTTGTTGTTGTAGTAGTTGTGTGGTTGCAGCGACTGCAACTAAATTGCTGTTGTTATTGTAGCTGTTGCTTTTACTGTTGCCATTGTTGTTGCTGCTGCTGCTGCTGCTGTTGCTGCTGCTGCTGTTGTTGTTGTTGTTGTTATTATTGTTGTTAAGATTGTTGCTGCTGCTGCCGCTGCTGTTGTTGACTGTGGCAATATTATGTTGCACTAGATGGCTATTACTTGAGCCTAAAGTGGTGTTGTTGGTGTTGGTGGTGGATGTGGAGGTGTTGATGGTGGTGTTGGTAATGTTGTTGGTATTGGAAATGGTTGTGGTTGTGGTAATGATGGAGTTGCTGATGACTGAATCTGTGACTGAATCAACAACTGACTGCCCAACATTGTTAAGCGCACCTGCAGATTCCGAGTTCACATGCTGCTGCTGCTGCTGCTGGCGTGTGGCTGCCAGTTGGGTCTGGGATTGTGAGTGCTGCGCCTGCGATTGCTGGCCCAGCTGGCCGCCCAGGCTGCCGCCCGACTGTGATACACTGCTGGTTAAATGCTGCGTCTTGCCCACAATCAGCGTCGCTTTATCAGTGATCGACTTGAGCGTGCCCACGGCCAGCTCATGCGTGACATTCTCCAAGTTCTTTTCGCTCTGTTTATGGAATGAGAAAATTAAACGAGAGTTAATTTACATTTAATTTTGGGGGAAAATTCAGCATGCTTACGCCATTGGTGCGCACTGCTATCAGCTTGTCGCCAATCGATAGACGTCCATCCACTTGGGCGGCGCCGCCGTCCATCAGCTTTGTCACGTAGATGCCATTGTCGCCGGGTATATGCTGATTGCCAATGCCGCCGGCAATGGAGAAGCCCAATCCCTTGCCGCCCTTGACCAAATCGATTTCGATCACCTTTGGCCCGGCCGCTGCTGCTGCCGCTGCCGATGCTGACGCCGACGTTGCGGACAACGCCGTTGCGCTAACGCTGTCCAGTGCATCGGCTGCGGGTACTGCAGCAGCTTGGGTGGCACTGGTTGCACGTTTCCGCTTCACATGCAGCTTCACTATATTGCCGGCCTTCTTCAAAGCATCCACGGCAGATGCGTGCGGCACATCCACCACGGAGACATCGTTGACCGAGACAATGATGTCATTGATGCTCAGACGGCCATCGGCGGCCGCTGCACCGCCGGGTATCAGCTTCGTTATATAGATCGAGGTATCGGTGCCAATATGTGGATTGTCCGTGCCCCCGGCAATCGAGAAGCCCAGCCCCGAGTTGCCACGCTCCAGCTGTATATCCTCATAGTACCAGCTATCATCGCCATTCACCTGTAGAGCAAAAGACAAAATGGAAATGCAATTCCACAGGCATTAGCAAAGGCATCAATCAATAATATAACAGAGTCTGACAAATTGCTGGATGAAAGGACGCACACTCAAGGCAATGGAGCAGCGCTGATTAGTCTGTTATAATTATAATTATTTATCGTTTGCTTTGACATGCATTATTTATTGATATTACATTTTCGACTTGTAAGTAAAACAAAACAAAACAAAACAAAACATGATAAGACAGATTTATAGCACATATATAGTACATATTACATATGCATTTCCGCACCGGATGTTGACAAAACACAGGACGTATACAAAATACAGATAAAAAACATTTGTTTAATTGATGTTCACGCATTATGTTTATTGTTTTAAATGACAAACACTGAATGTGCATTTGGAAGCGCCGCTTACCTTCGTCGATGATGCCTTGTGTAGCTGAAAATCGAATTGAACCGAGAGAAAAACTTAAAATTGTGAGAAAATTGTTTGCTTTAAGCTTAAGAAGTAAGTTTGAATTCATTCTGATTGAAATTTAGACTTGAAATGCAATTTAACTTGTTTTGCTAAGAAACCCGAATATTAAGACTCATATTTCTTAAAGGCTGACTGATTCATAAAATAAAGTAAACAATTCAAATTGTTCCACAGATCATTGATACCTACTTAATTAAAATCTTTTATGGTTGGCTAACTTTAAAAATGAATTCAAATAATCGATTATTATCGATAATAATCAGCAATATCTATTGGTTTTAACAATAATAATAGTAAATATTACAAAAAATAATTATGTAACCATATTGTAAGAAATAATATTTATTGAACAATTATAATAGTTATGTATCCATCGATTGTCATTTACCGATATTAATATTTATTATTGTTCTTTAGGTTCGATAAAAATGAATTATCGATGACAGTGAAAAGCATTAACTATTGGCATTCAATTTTGTTATATATCGATAATCATTGATAATTTACATTCGTTTCGGAATGAATTTTCTAACAAACAAAAATATTTGTAAATGCATTCTTTAAAATTTCCAATTTCTAGGCATCTATTGAGCTTAATTGCTCTATATGGTATATGGCTTTATGGTATCTGTCATGCCTCTATCTCTCTGTTACATAGTGTTCCACAAAACCATCATGCATTGAATTCTCAGTCTCAGTGGGTTTAAGGTAAAGAACAAGTATGGATATTTCTAGCGTAAAACTGAACTTGAGCTACAGATATATAACATTTCCAATGTGAAACTGAGAGGCAGAATAAATAAAAAAATATAAATATATGTATATATTTATATAAACAAATGTTTTATAGATCATCTGTTCTATGAAGAGCTAATTGCAGCTCGAACTTGAACTAGCTATACGTTTATAGCAGATGAAATTAGCTTGCTAGCGTTAACTGTTTGAATATTAATATTATGTAGAGATATATACATACATCTTTGGATAGATGTATAGGTATATCTATAAATATATATTTGTATATAAGATGATATTGAAATCTTATTTAATATTCACACAGCGGAACTGGAATTCGATCCGCACACACACACACACACACACACATGGCCCACCCGAGGCACCCCACTCGACATGTAAGTATCTATGTAAACTAACGAAGGCCCCACCCAAAAATCAATCTATAGAAACTTTTGTACGCTTTTGTATGGAACGCACTGACAGACAGCAAACAGCAAGATGCGCCTTTACAGCTACATCAATGGAATGCCAAAGTTACAAGTTACATAAATGAATTACAACTTTTCGAATATGTGAAAATTGCAACATTCAGAGACAAACATGACAATGTACACGTCCACACACACACGCATACACTCAGACAAACACACGCACACGCGTGAAAAAAAACGAGTTCAATTGATTAGCAACTGAGTGTAGATGAGTTCATTAAAAGACACAAACAGAGAGACAAGCTGACTGACTGACAAACAGACGGACAGACAGACAGTTGTAAGTAATTGCAGCTCGAATGCAAAACAGGCTGTGCTCACGTGCGCTTCAAATTGCTTATTAACCTTTGACGTAAGCCGGGTGAACAACAGGTCAACTGTCTGTCTGTCTGCCAGCTACGTGCTGTGACTAATTCGCAGATCAACTTCAAATTGGATCAAATTGTTGCTTAACCCAGTGCACAATGCTCTTAGCACAGCCATAACACAAATGGGGGTGTGCGAGAGGACGGGACTTATATGGGGTCTTAATATGGTAGTTAATACACCTGTCAAATAGTTGATAAGCAGTTGTGCAACTTTACTAAGGCTTTGTTGTTTCAGTCAATGTAATGAAGAGTCTCATTAGATTTGAGTGTCAAACTAGTTACTCAAAGGTGAAGTGCATATGCAAAAGCTAAAAAACATGTTAAATATTTAATTTTTATATTCATTACGAGACGTATTTTTGCTGGATTGGCAAAGCTAATGACATTGTTCGCAGCTCTAGCTCAGCCAGCTAAGATTTTTAGAGTAAATTTGGCATCATGTTAAGTATTTAACATGTAGTTATGTCACATTCCATTTTGCCGTAAAAAACATTCAATTGGATTTGCATAACAAATTCTTAAGCCAAAGTAGAATGCATTTCAAGCTTTAGAGATAAGTTCTTGTTAAATATTTAACAAGCACTTTTGGTTTTGATTTCATTTAGAAGAAATCTCTCTTGGATGTTAAACTCAATAATATTTACTGTAGCTCCAGTTAGCTGCTCGACCACTTAAGCTTTTCAGAGTTAATTAAACAACATGTTAAATATTTGACATTTAGATTTTGTTCGCTTTTTGCTTTGCTTTGCTTTTGCCACCTGAAACGAACTCAATCAATAACTAACCGAATTCCTGCTGATTAGATTCATATGGGTCTATGCTTAATAATTCAATTTAATTAAGTTCACAATTTAAAGGTGGCGGAAGGCGGGGGAGTGTCTTATGTAAACAATTACATCATAATTCTACAATTGGAACTATATAAAGGCTTTTTTTTATTGAAGGTCGCTTCAGTGGTTAATACTTTAGCGGGCATTTTCTCATTCACCATATCGTTTGGTGAAAATATGAAAAATGAATAAAAACCGCAAAGGTATTTTCAATTGTTGTGGCTTGTTTTTGTTGTTATGCTTAAAGATACATATATAAATATAAATATATATATATATATATATATATATTTTTTTTTTTTTTTTATATATATATATATATATATTTTTTTTTTTTTTATATATATATATAGTAACTGGACTATATATTATCGGCAACATAGTCTTCATATCAGCTACCAAGCACACCTTATCTTATCAGTGAAAATCATATGGCTTTCAAATATGCTTTGGTTTTGGCTTTGGGTTTACTTTTCGAGTTGGGGTTGGGGTTGGGGTTACCTCAGGCACACACAGACATATGCAATGTATGTATATTTATATCTATATATATACATAAGTTCCAGTTTCACAATGTGGCAATTACCGTTTATTTATTTAACGGCAGATACAAGGCAGCACTTGCTAAAGTAGCATGAGTAAATATTCTTCTATAAACAAAAAACAAAAAAACAAAAAAAAAATAGTTACACCTCGAATTAGCAGTTCGTTTAGTTTTTGAAACATGTATACTACAGTCAAGCCTGCTTGATTATCCATAATTATATACTGATTGTCAGCCTATCGGCAATAGTTCAAGAAATTTCGGGTCTAGCTCCAACTCTGACAATATAAACTATATTGATACTGAAAATATGTCTAGCTGAATAAAGTTATTTTTTGAATTTTGATTTCAATTTTTGTATTATTTAATTTATTTAATTATTAATTATTTTTTATTTATTTATTCTTATTATTATTTTATTTATTTATTTATATTTTTTTATTATTATTAATTTTTTTTATTACTTGTTTATTTATTATAAAAATGTACAGTTCTTACATAATTATAGTATTTTTTATTTATTTTTTTTTACATTATTATTTTTATTCATTATTTCTTGCTATTTTATTTATTTTATATTTATTTTTTTGCATTACAGTTTCGTAAAATAAAAAGAAAATTATTTAGCATATGAAAAGGTGTTTAATTAATTAAATGTAACATATGATTGTTAATTTGCTTCTATTACATTGCTCATAGGTGTTCCCATACACACATGTACACATATGTGCACACATATATAGGCTCCAAATATGGCTCGGTGAATTGCCACCAAATGCGAATGAGTACGAAATGTTTGGTTGGGTGTGGATTATACGTCCCATAGTCTCTCTCACTCTCGCTCGCACTGCAACAATATTTTGGTCTGATTGGGAACCCTGTGACGATTTGACGGAGAGCCAACTGCATACGCGCGCACAAACACCACACACACACACACACACACGTATTGCCTATATGTAAACATTGACAGCAATGCCAATTTTATATAGATATATATGTATATCTGAATAAATCGACACCTGCACCTCCACCTGCAGCCAAAGTAAATCAAAACTGCTACCCCCACCCCCCCCAAATGTGGTTCAATATCAACATTGTTGTCCTTCCGTCTGGCTGCCAAAAAAAGGCAACACATAATATTCAAAATGTATACAAATTAGAAGACGTGCCTTGATTCAAGAATTTGCGGTCATTTGATTCAATTGATTCATTGAATACATACATATACGTATGTACAAATATATAAATATATATTTAGCATTTGTCAAAGAACTATTTATCACTAGTTCTCAGTCAAATGTATTTAATAAAGCTCAAATTAGAGTAGAGACGTTACTTATATCGAGCACCTACTGTAGTTAAATAGATTTGAGCATGTGTCTGCTTATTCAAGCAAACACCGTTAAGAGAGCCCATTGAGCTTTTGTTGTTGCATTTGGGTGGTGCTCAAGGCAGCCGCTAAATGTAAAGAAGACGAGCGAGTTCTATTTTGAGCGATCAAGTAAGGGAAAGAGTGCGAGCGACCGAGCGAGCGAGAGAGGGAGTGCGAGTGCGAGTGTGAGTGTGAGTGCAAGCGACTAGATGAGCAAACGAACGTCGTGTTTACACACGCACACGCAGACGCACATGCTGATGCATATATGCATACACATGTATACATACATACATGTATGCACAGTTAAGTAGGTGACACTATGCGCGGTGGCATGCCGGAGAGGAAGTTAGAAAGAGTGCGAGAGAAAGATGCAGCTGTCATTTTTGCAAATTCTACATTGAACGTCAATTCGCTATACATATATGTACATATATATATATATATATATATGCATATATGTATATGTATGTATGTGCATGTGTCACTGGGAGAAATTGAGTTGCGCATGCGTAAAGACAATTTGTTTATTCACAAGCGATGACAAAGACGCACTGAGTTAGAGAATTTTCTTGTTGCTTTTTATGCTGTCTGAATGCCTGGTGGAATTTAAAAATAAACCATGGAATCATCGTTGAGAATATATTCGGATATATAAAAAAAAAGAGCTGAAATCTTTCTTAGCTAGCGTAAAATGAAAATATTGCATAAATAAATGGGTGGGGGAAAGGATATAAACAGGGGCAGAGGGCTAACTATCTAGTAATATCGATAAAGAATTTGATCGCTATTAAACGAGCATTTGATCTATTTCGTAAATACTTAGTTTTCTTTTGTTTTTATTTTATGAGCTTTGCACTTTTGTCATTACCGAATCCAAATTGAATAGTGATGAGACTTTCTTAATGAAGCCACCGCCGCCGCTGCTGCTTCCATCCTGACGCTTCTTTTTGCGTGTGGTCATATTATTATCACAACGCGCTCGTTCTCTCACTCACTCACTCTCACAGCAATGAACGTTGCACGTAACGTAAGACAATCACAAATGCCGGTTGTTGAGTGACGTCGTAGCCGCGTAAACGTTTACGTTAATTATTGTTACGTTGCAACGTTTCGTTCGTTCACTACGTGCTAAGCAAACAAAATGTTATAAATTTCCCTTTAGCTTTGCGTTTAATATAAAGTATCAGCATACACACACGTACATACGCCCACAAATACATACATACGTATATGTTACTTGCACTCTCGCTCGCCGCCGCCGCGTGACTCACTAACAAGTGTCATCCACACACAAGACGCAAAAAAAAAATTTAAAACGCAACGAAAAAAAAAAAAAAAAATAAGTAAATAATAACAACTAATAAATATGTAAGAACAACACAGACAAGCGGCGCGTTGCCAACATGAGCGAGTTCTAACTACAACTATCGCTAAAAACTTGCTGGGCACCGTTTGTTCTGTTTCTGTTTCAGTTACTGAGCGTGAGAGAATCTTCTAATCACACACACATATAAGTTATGCTTTCCAAATTACATACACACATATTTATTTATTGTTTGCCAGAGTAAATAGCAAAAAAAAAAAAAGAAGAAGAAGAAGAAACAAATCAACAGCCGCAACGCTCTCGCTCTCACTCTCTGTGTCAACCGCCGACTATTTTGGTATTTTTTTGCGCTATGCCTTGCATGTGTATAACCTACATACATACGTGTGTACGTACGTATGCATGCATGTGTGAGCGTATATACGCGGTTCTGACGAATGTAAAAAAAAAAAAAAAAATGTAGCGCAAGCTAAAGGCACAACTTTAAAACATTATTTTTGTTTTAGCTACTTTTTCGAAAGAATATTTTTCATTGATTACACTTTGTTATGGTTTGTGGTTTGTGGCACGTATTTATGTATTAACTTATAAGCATTTATATTTCATGTGCAGAGTTTTGCTTTTGTTCTGGACTTTTTTAGGTCACTTTCGAGCACATTTCTATATGAAACACGCACATTTCTACTCGCGTTTCGCATTGATTTTGGAAATAGGCTGACTGGCTCTGATTTTCACAGACCGTTTATGTATTTTCTTAATGCGTTTACGCCGCAATTATGCGATGCCTGCTTCTTTTCCCGTGTTGTGTTGTTGGCATTTTTCTAGCGAGCCAGCGACTGACTAGAGCTGCGCAACCGTTCGATTGTTGCCGAGCCCACAAAACCGGCCCACCTCTAGCATGCTAACAAACTATCGTCGTCGTGTTTTGGTATGCTTAACCGGTTATATTACCGCTGATACATCAAAAGTATTGGGTGGCAACACCAAACTATACTGTTTGTTGCTGGCAGAACCTAGAAGTTTTTACACTACACTATCGGCCTTGTCTTGATTTTTAATAATGCACGCTAATTAAAATTTATGTTTACATACGATTGCACATTGACACGCACAATTAGTAAGCAGCGACGTGTTTATTTTTTACATTTTAATCAAGGGAGTGACGCTTGCGCTTGAATCGTTAGAGACGGGACTAGAGATCGATAGCTTAAAGCCCGCCTATCGATACAATCGATCGCAACGACCAGTGCTGGCAAACATTTATCGAGCGTAGATCAGAGTTGATTGTAAGCTGGGCGCGAAACATCTAATATTTAAATCCAGATTGTGCAAAAGCAACTAGTGGTTAGGTGAGACCCATTAAAAACTACAAATACGGGTTAACAATTATACTAAATTACATTTGTAGTGCTCTAAATAACAACAACGACATCGTGTACACACTTTTGAGATGGTAGAGAAATCTCTTGTGAAAATAGACATTAAAGTTAAATAAATAAATATAGAGCTGTGGAAATAATTATACAAACCATAATAATTTAAAAAAAAAAAAAAAAAAAACAATCAGAATAAAAACTTTGTATTAGAGAAATTGATTCAAATTTGGTATTTAATCGCTTATTAAATACATAAGTACAAAATCTTATAATAATACAGTATAAGAACATAGAACATGCCCATAATTACAGATGATATTAATATTAAGTGCGAACAAATCAAAAATATATCAAACTGAAGTATTTAATATATATTTTGGAAAGAGCGTGATAGGGAAATATGAGAATTATATATTAATACAAAAATTATGATGAATATTAAGTGGCAATAATTATAATAATAGTAAGGAAAGAAAACAAGGAATATACACTGGTTAAGTTTCAATTACAATTCATAAAATTACTCTCCAAGGGACTGTGTCACAACAACAGTTTGAGCGGAAACGGAAACAAGCGGCATTGGCAGCCATTTTAATTCATTTGAAATCAAGCGCCAAATTAAGCGAAACTCATTCTGGCCAAACGATTTGTGGGCGATTATGGCCTTCCGGTCTTTATTTTTATTGATATTATTATTTGATTTCAGTATGTTTTTTCTTTTTGGAATGTTTGGCTTTATCGGAATCATTGGCTCTGCCCTTTTAGCAGTGTTTGTGTTCATAATTATCCTCGATTTGAGCATTAGTGTGACATGATTTAGCTTTAGCTATGGGCAGTGAGCAAACAAAATTCATTCAATTGCAGCCACTTACTATCTGAGTCCCGCTTCTAGCTGCTGTCGCGGACTGTGATTGGCTAAGGTGCTGCTGCTGCTGCTGCTGCTGCTGTTGATGTTGCTGCAATTGTTGTACCACCTGCTGCTGCTGTTGCTGTTGCTGCTGGGGTGAGCGCGAGTTGCGCACTTGTTGAATGCCAGCATCGTCGGCTGCAGCATCTTTGGCAGTCTCACAATCGGACTCAATGCGCATGCGTTGGTTCTGCGAAAGACAAATATTTATATAAATGAAAGAATGCATTAGCATTTGACAGGCATTTTAAGAAAAGTTCTCAAATGACACTTGAAGATACATTGGAAACATTAAATCTGAAGTATATTAATTGCTAGCAAAAATAGGTCAAGTAGATCTTAAAGACATACATAGACTTCACATTTAATAAGAAATAGATTAAATCTTGAGTTTAAAAAAAAAATGTAGTCTGATAAATATACATATTTGTTTTCTATGAATACTCACTCGTATTGAACTCATATCAATTTAAAAATGCGTTTAGTTCTATTCTAAAATTGTAATTCTTCTTATTTTCAATTCATATTCATTTAAAAAATACCTTAGAGCTTATCGCTAAAATAATCAATTGGTAGTTAAATTGCAATTTGCAATAATTCTGGCAACGCTTGCAATTTGCATCATATATTAGCCTTGCCATATATTAGCATAAATGTATAAGTGATATAAGTGTAATATAAGACGATTGCCTTACGTTAGAACAACAGCAAACGTAACGGCCGCTAACGCTGCTGCTATCGCCATCGGCATCGACTTCCTTTGCTTTCTTCTCCTGCAGACGAGCTTTATGCTGCTGCTGCTGCTGTTGCTGTTGCTGTTGTTGCTGCTGTTGTTGGTGCTGTTGCTGCTGCTGTGACGGTGGCGGCGGCGCAGTCAACTGACGTCGACGTCGACGCATTCGTACCGGCGAACGCGCACCAACATAATTGGAGAAACGCCGTCGCGAATGTCGCACTATAGATACCCAATCGATCATGTTGCGAAAAGTACTTTTTTTATTTAATTCGAACTTTTTAAAATTCCCACAGCGTTGCATTTACAATGTTACTAACATACACAAGCACGCGCACAGGCACAAGCACAGGCACAGGCAAACACGCACACAAAAGCACTGAAATAAAGTTACTTTTGATGTATTTTGAGCGTGTTGAATTTATAGCTTGTTATTCTTTGCCTATGTACATATTGTAATACACAGTTATTGAATAAAAACTCTCAAGAGCAAAGGCAAGCAACAAGTTGTGTGTGTGTTTGTATATATATATGAAACTCTCTCTGTGTGTGTGTGCGTGCCTTAACATCCACCCTCAAGCTCAACTTTCATTTTCGACAGCCCACAGCCTGAAGCTGCGCTGTGTGCGTGTGTGCGTAAAGGAAGCTGAAAGAAAAATGTAAATCTCGTATGTGTGTGTGTGCGTGTGTATACAGTAATTGTAGATGTATTTATTTCCCATAGATTTTTTTTTTGTTTGCTTGACTTGATTTGAACGTACGAGGAATATTTTTACCTATTTATTTGTCTATTTACGCATACACAAGCAAGTTTGTGTGTGTGTGTGTGTGTAGACTAAAAGTTCACATGTCGAACAGCTCGAGAAGACATCAAATAAAAATCTGGCAACTAAAACAGGCATGTATACGGATGTGTATAGCTGCACACTCAGCGTCATTTGCTTAGATACACTTTAAGAATTAGATAATTGATTGAGTATTTACTTTTGAAATAACTGTTGTATTATTAAAGCAGCAGACAATCTTGAATTATTTTACATATTTTTCAATATATGTACTTCTTTGGGTTGGACCAAAATACAGAAAAACTTGTCGAAATCGTTTCTATTGCAATTATTGTAATACATGTAAAGAAATTATTGTAATACATGTAAAGAAGCAGACAATTTAATTGAATTTGCTTTTCTTGAATTTTGGTGTATACATATATTAGATTTTATAATACAAAGGTGAGACAGTGTGTGTGTGTGTGTGTGTGTATTTACTTTAGGGTGGACCAAAATGTGCGCTCACACATAAAAAGTAGTTGATATCTATTTGTATGAGTATTCCACGGACTGGAAATTTGTACAAATATGTATGTATGCATGTATATGTATCTATGGAAACTGCATATACCGTAATCCTTCAAAATTGAATTCTACTTTTTGCTATTCACACTTTATACGCTAACTGTATCAATAGTATATAGTTGATTGGATTAAGCTTTGGCTTGCGTGACTGATCGAAAGGCGAGCCCATGAATCAACAACGCACAGGAATATACAATATATATTTATATATATTTATGTATGTATATACATATGTATAACCAGTATAATTCCGGATATCACAATAGAAAAAGCCGCGTTCCTTAGCGCTTCTATCGAATGTGCGCGAAAAACTGGCATAAGACAACAAAGACGAACGCGACGACGGGCGGCAGTCAAGCAAGATGCCAAAACAAAACAGAAGAGTCAGATATTTGTACAGACATACATATATACAATAGAGATATATTGTATATATATAGATGTATGTAAGTGTGTATATAATTTGCTGTTGTTTTAATAAGTTGCCCAATGCCAGCGGAGAAAAGCTGAATGAAAAGCCCAAAGACGAGCGAATTAATGTACATATAAATACGCATACATATGTATGTATATGTATTTATGTGTGTGTGTACGTTTATAGCTATCTGTCTACAAGTGGAGAGACATCGAAAATATTTTGTGAAAACTTTGCCAAGACGTATACGTAATATGCAGTAAATACAATAATATGTGATATGTGTATATATGTACATATGTATATATATACATCAAATAAAAAAAAAATATATATATATATATGTATATATATGCATATGTATAATATATACTAGCTTACAGGTAAAGCCATTTAGCGTTGAGATCAGCGCATAATTTATACTCTCTGTAAACCATGGCAACACTCAACATTGACAGCCTCCGCATTGAGTATGGATGTCATTTGCTTGTTGTTGTTTCTGTTTTTCTTTTTTTTTTCGCTTAACAGCAAAGGGGCATTGAAACGGGATAGCAACATGTAATTAACAGAGCTAGCAAAAACAAAATGTGTATGTGCGTGTGTACAGCACATTGATGCTTAACAGCTGTGCGCCACATGTTTGTGTATGTGTGTGTGTGTGTGCACTGGAAAGTGTGCAATTTACAAAGTGCCAAAAATTTGTAACTGTATATTTTGCTAGTGTTGAGCAATAATGCATGTAAAATGTCTTAGGCATGGTATTTTTAAGGATATTTACAAATATATATATATATATATTTGTATGTATGTATCTAGCTGTAACTGCATTTTGATATTCAATTTTTTAATGGATATTCATTAAATATTTTATGCACACACACACACACACGCACACAGGCTCGCGCGCTAAGGTGGCTAAATCGTAGATTCTAACCAAGTTTGAAATGCCGGGAAATTTGCACACGATGGGGCGCACCAAGACGTTGGGGCCAGAGACGAAAGAACAGAAACAGGCACAGTTGACGGATACGCGAAAGTTGTGCGACTCGACACGTCGACAGCGCTGCTGTTACTGCCACGCGCGACGCACGAAGCGCCAACGCCAGCAGCAACAGCAACATCAACAGCAACAACAACAGCAGCAGTAGCAGCAGCAATAACAACAACAACAATAACAACAGCTAAAGACGTCGTTAGTGGGCGTAGGGGGCGGGGCTTGCTAAAAGGTCTGTATTGGGCCGCCTTGTACTAGTTAATACGTTAAGCACGGCTGTTGAACAATTGATGATATTGCATTTGTTGCATGAGCACATCCTTGAGTGCATACACTCATATACTCACACACACACACACACACACATGCAGACACGCCCTCAATCATATCAGTTATCGGCATGCAATCAGGTCGTAAGAAAATCAGCTAAAGCTGTCGCTACATTTGCATTGACATAGACATCATATACAATTTAGCATATGTACACACGTTCGACTTACGTTGCCGTTTACGTTTTACGTTAACGTACTACGCATGTCAACAGCATAACATTAACGTATGTATTTATGTACGTACCTTTGCCTGGATATCGCCTGTGCAATAACAAAAGCAGCGCGTCGGCGCAGGACATAACGATAAATCGACGAATGAACGGTGAACCCGAACCCAAACCCGAAACCGAACCCGAATCCGGGCCACGCGAGCCCCAAGCACGAGCTAAAGCGTAACGTTCCGCTACACCCACACACCCACACACCCACACAAAACAGCCACACAGCCACCCACTTGTACAACATGTTCCCGTTATTCTGCCCCTGACTGGGTCAACACAAATCATGTTGCAAATACAAAACAGACGACGCTAACAGTTAAGTCCTTATCAAATTTAAAACGGTTTGTACGAGTGTGACTGTGTGGATGTGTGCGGGTGTGCGCGTGTACCTAACGGTTGCTTGGCTACACACAGACCCACACAAAAACAGCTTAAGCAGCGTCAGCATCGAGCGTGCCAGTAAGAGAGAGGAAGACAGAGAGAGAGAGAGAGAGAGAGAGAGAGAGAGACAGGGAGCGTGGGAATGAGTGTTAGACTGTGAGGGCGTCAGTGAGAGCTTGCGATAAAAGCAATCAGGGCTTGTATTACAGTAAAAACCTGTAAAAGTGACCCGCCTCAAACGTTTTGACACTTGCCTAGTTGGGCACTTCCTGAACACAAAACTTTGCTCTGCCGTTGCCTTTGGCTTTCGCTTTGCATGCGAACGGCATACCGATTTCAACTTTACGCTCCTTTACGCACGCAAACAAAACTTTCAGTTAGCCAAACTGTTATATAATATATACATTAATATACAAATACATATTTATATATTCAACTCTTAATATGTATGTATGTATGTATGTATGTAGTTGTAACGCCATTAGCAGCCGCCCAGATCTCTCGCCTCGCAATCAATCAATTTGGAACTAATTAAAGTAAATTCATCATTCAAACAGAGGCTTAATAGAAAAACATTTTGTTTTGTTTATCTTCAAGTGTAAGATAAAAGTTTATCTGCTGCTTCATTTCATTTAATTACTCTGGCATATATAATAATTGTATAACTGTTAACTAACAAATAAATCATATTGAAAACTTAACTTGACGCATAATCATAATAATATATATATTTGTGTATATAGTAATTAATATATACTCTAATCATTATAGTATACATATATTGTATATGTTTTCATACTCATATTTATAAATACTTATTGTAGTTCCTATAAATATTTAATTATTTAAATCAATCCAATTTTTTGTAGATCTTGATCCTGAACCTATTTTATCAATGGGAGTCGTTCAGACTTTACCACCTTAAATCATATTTTAGCAAATTTAGTGATAATGTATGTATAGGCAGAAGTAGGCTTCACATATATATTCTTGATCAGGACGACAAACTTTTATCTTTGATATAATTTTATCAAGGTTCCGGAACCGTGGTATTCAGCAAAAAAGAAAATAAGACTTAAGTTCAGAAATTCTCAGAGATATTTCTCTTGCATGATTATCAATAGACATGGAGAATATGATGACTAAAATATATGTAGTATATGAATAGTTGTAGCTGTAGTAGTATGGATGTTATTTAATGATAATGTTAATGAGTTAATGCGCTTACCAAAATCTCTTCCAATTCATTTTTAAATGTTCTGCTCAAGGCCTCGGCATGCGCGGCCGCGTTCACCGTTTGATTAAGATTTGAACTTGGATTGGGATTTGTGGCATCGTTGTTAAATTCATAGACGCAATTGCGATTTAGATTGGTAGTTTTTATAAACTGCATAGTGGGTTAAGTAGATAGAAGATTAAAGATATAAGATAGACAGTGTGAGAGAGATAGAGAGAGAGAGATAGATATATAGATAGAGATAGAGATAGAAAGAGATTAAGATAGATAGAGAGCAGCATGAGCATAGAGTTTTGAAATAGTAAAGTCGACTAAAAAAAGTTTGAAAACATATGTTGATCGGGTGTTTCTATATATATATAAGGAAGTAAATTATAATGATTATATGATTAAATGATTCAAAAATATACCTAAAATGATATCGGAAACTCTAAAGTACGCATATATGTATTATGTACACATATTTATATAGATAGGATTCATATAACTAAATACGACACAACATATATAATTATATATGTATATATATTTATACATAAAGAAAATAATATACATAAATCTAGAAACTAATATTGAGTTTGAGCTAGAAAATCTAACTTTCCAAAGAGTACTATAATCACATTATAATACATCTTGGCAGCTCAATCATCTACGACACAGAGTCTAGTTACAACGATCAGTCTATTGATCTAACAACATAACAAGTACATATGTATGTATATACTCTATATACTATATATTATATATTAGATAGTCAAATTTTTATATACTCACATCGGCTATCTTTGTCGCTTGTCCATCCTTCTCCCATTTGGTCGCAATTTGCAAGGTTTCGGCGGTCTTTTGTTGTATGCTCTTTGAGTCATCCAATAATGTTAATTCATAGAATTCTTGTATATCTGTAAGAGATTAACAATTATTAGTATTATATTTGATCATATAAATATATTTACAAATCTTGAATGAATATGCAACTTTTTTTTAGCAAAAAGTCATTCAAGGTAAAATTTCGGGGTCTATCTTATACAATATTAAGAGGGTAGTTCTTGAAGTTCTGGTTTCTCTACTACTACTAGCAACACTCCATCATATGAACATTTTTGTCTACATACTTTAAGAGTTTATCACATTTGTAGGTGTTATTAGAATATTAAATATATATTCTATGCTAGTCTAGCTTACAGGCAACAATTACATAGTACCTTACTTTACTTGATATCTATGGGATAATTCTACAGAAAACTTATATATGTATTAATCTACTTTACAGGGTATTCCCATCAGGAATACTAAAAAGTGTTTTGCTCAAACTCAATTTGAATTTTGTATATCGCCCTTGTGGAGGTGGGAAATAATATCGTCCGTTGCTGAGCATATAAAAAGTTTTTAGGTCAAGCCTCAGTGGGTCGGTTCTGTGGTTCTGTCTGTGTGTAGTGAGGGCGGTGCCACGCCCTCTACTCATCAATAAGCCCCAAAGTCAAGTGGCCTAAATGTGAAAATGTGAATGCGTCCATTTAATTTCCTGCACACGTCAATATCCACAGCTCTCTGCCCATGGACAAGACACTGTGAGTGCCCCGAACGAAACGGAATGCATATAACTATGACGCACCTCCCCACCATACCAGCTAGCTCCACCACCTCCAAGATACATTGTTTTGTATACACACATATATAGCTAAGAATTGAGTTGAGTTGTCGGCGAATCGTTTGTTTATGCAACGCTCGACTCGAGTGTGTATCAAGTTATGGATCCGATTTAACGAGCTGCGTTGCATCATTTCGCTTGCCTCAGCTCAAAAGGCAGAAGAAAACGATGTAGAAGTAGAAGAAGAAGAGGGTAGAAATACCAGCGAACTGTGCACAGCATTTGAAAATTTTTGATGAAACCTAATGCCGAGTTGTAGCTGTAACTTATCAGCTCAAGCATATCTTGAGCAAATATTTAAAGATATTCTTGAGCTTTAACAGATGACATATATGTTTGATAGTAGATAAAAACATAATCCTATTGCATATACTCAAATTATGCAATGAAAACTTTTCTTTCACAGATATAGCTATAGTGAGCTAGAGAGATATACGAAAGAGTTATTGAAAAGTTATAATTTCCGATGGTTTGGAGGTACAGCTTCAAAATGGGGCAATTAACATGCTGCGGATTTGTTCAGAGGATGTAATATTCAAAAGACGTATTTAATACTACCCAAATGAGTATTATGCAGCTGACAGCGTAAGGTCTTCTAAGGAATATAAAAACTATTCAAAAGAATCCAAATACTAACTAGATATATATACTTTTAGATAAAAAAAATATATTTAATATACTTCTTTAGCTCATTAGCTATATATCTACATCTATATACATATATTTGTTAATATATAACTAATTAGCTAGTGTTTAACACTCACCTAGTAGCGCTTGAAATAGGCGAGACTTAAAGATGCGAATCACACGTTCGATGGCAATACGCAGCGCACGATCCTGTGGCTCCGAGAGTCGTGCATGATAATCCTCAAGCAATTCAAGGGCTCGATGAGCTTCTGCAAAGATTGAAATACATTGGAATATTACAATTGTTTGACGTGCTAATCAAAGTTTGATTAATATATGTAATATTGGCTGTAAATTATATACATATTTTCATATATGCCTATTATTAAGTATTTAAGGGTATTTTAATGCTCACAATAAATTATATTATAAAAATAAAATAAATAATTTATAATAATTGCAAATTAAAGTTACAATTGATGAAATAATGTGAATTCCCAAGCTAAAACTCCCATTTCTCTAGAAATTTCTCATATTTTCCATTGCTATAGACAACATTTCTATATATATTAACCATTTCTCTATATATTTCCTCTTTCCATTTCTCTATATATTTAGAAAATATTTCCCATTTCTACTTTCCCATAGTCTATATGACTTGAGCTTTGTCTATCTATAGCTTTTTAGCCATCATCATTCAATTTACCTAGACTAAACACCTGCAATACATATGGCTCACTTTGTGTGTCAAGGAAACGTTCGTCTGTAACCAAATCCGCTGCAACAGCAGGCGCTTCATTCAAGAGCAACTGTTGCAGCTCCTGCTGCTGCTGCTGCTGCTGCTGCTGCTGCTCCTCCTGCTGCTTCTCCTGCTGCTGCTGCAACTGTTGCTGCTGCAGCTCGAATGCTTCAATGGAGCTGCAAAAACGATTTAGCTCAATGCGCAAGCTCTCCGCGCTACTCGTCGTGGAGGCCAACTCTTGATTGGAGAGAATTGACAGCGCATTGGCGCCTTTGGGTCGACGCAAGCTGCCACTCTGAGCTTCAAAATCTTCGCGCGAGACATCATCACTCTCGGACTTATCGAAATAACCAGATTCCACATCTGGCGTGCGCTGCTCCACCGTCGAGGATAGCATATGGCCATACTCCAGCAGATCCTGGGCAGAGTAGAAACATTCCACAGATTCACGCACATTCTCGCTATACTTGGCAATCAGTGGCTCGGCGGGCACACGTTCTCCAGCTGGCTCTGCACTAGCTACTTGTGGTTCCAAAGCGCTTGCCACTGGCAAGTCAGGCTCATCGACATCCACCTCGACATCGATTTGTTGCTGTTGCTGTTGCTGTTGCTGCTGCTGCTGTTGTTGCATTTCTATGGCTTCCGCTTGCATGAGCACCACCAGCAATTGCTCTGCCGTTGATTGCACTTGCTCTGCATCGATTCGTCTAATTGGATCGATCAGATCCGATGAATCCTCCTCATCATCATCATCGTCGTCGTCATCATCATCATGAAATGTCTTATCATCGCTGCTCAATAGCTCCTCATTGGGATCGCTGCTCTTTTCCCTATCCGAGTCCGTATCCGAATCCATTTGCCCACAACACAAGCCAAGTCAAGTCGAATCAAGTCAAGTCAAGTCAAGTGTCCCGTCAGCACTTGCTCTGTGCGGAGACGTTGTCGTACTGCCTAATAATACCCATCCAAATAAACCATCTACCATCTACACGATTTCTCTGTGAGTGCGGCACTAGTTCAATAAATCAATAAAGATTGGCTTAAAAACAAAAAAAAAATATATATATGTATATATGTAACGGAAAGCAAAATTAGTGTCTACAACTGACCCCCACCCCCTCCCCTACCGCACAGTCCGCCTGGTTAACCGCTCACCTGGCAACACCTGCCCACACACCTGGCACATTTACTCTCCGCTTTAGGCCAACTATTTATGCTTGCCACCTTTGTCATTTTGCATCAGATTTCGTCACAGTTTCAGGATTTGTGCCTCGCCAGGCATTTACAAATCTTTTGGGGTCAGCGCACAGCAAACATGGATGACATTGCCATAAAGTCGTGCACACACACACACACACACCTGCATACTACCTATCTTAATATATATATACATATATTTTGTTGTATATGTAACTATTTTGGCGTCTTGACAATGCACGTCACATACTTATGCTGACCTTCGTTTATTGCCCATTTGAAAAAGTTTGGCAACATTTGCTTGTTTCTAATTTGTCTCATATACCCTGTAATCAATGCAATAGCGGAAATAATAGCCAATTGTTTATGTGTATAAGAAAGGCATACATACACATATGTATGCAATACAGAAATAATAATAGTAATAATAGCAGCTCTAGAATGCTTATAGAAGATTTCCAATTTCCCCTCATATACCCTGTATTTAACGCAAAGCGAGTATAATCAATTTTTAACTAATATTCATAAAATATATTCAGTGAAATTGATAGGACAATGACAAAAATCGATAAAAATCGAAACAAAACAATCGATAATCATGAAATCGATAGATACTAACAGATCTACTAATAATAAAGAACTCTTGTTACAAGCGATAGCTAAAGATGTTTGTCTTTGCTTTTACGTATTCCTATCTACAGGGTATCTTCAAGTTCTGTGCTCCCTCATAATAATATATGAAATAAATGAACCTTTTTGCTGTTTCCGTTTCATTTCTGGCTGCGGATCATTTTAGATGCAATTTTATAACAAACAAACAAAAAAAAAAAAAAAAAAGATATATATACATATATATATATATATATGTATATTAAATGATGAATACAAATTATATATATAAATAAGTATCTGCATAGGTAATATCAGTAGAAATATATGAAATCAAAAGAAATGTCAAATACTACATATTCCTAAATTCTTTTGATATACCTTATAGACTTAGAGACATACATATTTATTATAGATAGATATAGTGTCTCTAATTTGATTTGATTATAGTACTGAAATCTATTATAAATGGCAAAACTATTTAAATCATCATGGAATTTTATATCCAAAACTTTCGAAATACTTTAGTCAAACTTCTCAAGACTTTAAGATAAGAATAACCCCATTATGACAGATCTAAATATATATAAATATATGCATCCAGCAGAGCTCTAACATTTTTAGAAACCCTGAACTGCCTCAAAATATGTATAAATAAATAATAAACATTTAATATTTGCTTGAAAAAAAAGAAGCTAATATTTAAGCAAAATTTTAATTATCTTCAAGAGTTTGGCACAATTTGGTTCTACTATTTGCACAGCTTGATGAATGCCCATAGAAAGCTGATGAAAGCTCAACAACATTTTCAAATTTTGTTTTCTTTCTATTAATAATTAAAATTGTTTATTAGCCTCAAAACGTCTATTTGTATTTATTTTGCGCAATTTAGTCAATAAATTTTTAATTTGATTGCATAAATAAACAAAAGAAATTAAGAGCTGAGCATAGCCGACTGGCAAATACTTTTTATGCAAAAGAAATAAGTATAAATAAGAATAAATTTAAGCAAATTTATTTATACATATTAAATTGAAATTAATTAAAGAGAGATTTATTTTGATAAATTTAAATTAAAGATAGATCTAGTTCAATAAATTAAACTATAGATAACTCTAAAAGTAATATTTCAATAAATTTCGCTGTAGATCTATTTAAAGGGAATGTCAATAGGAACTGAAAAGAAGAAGCTAAACATACATAGCTTAACTGTATATAAACTATATATTTATAAGCACGGCACATGTGAAATCTAGAAAAACCTTTGACAAAGAGTTACATACATATCTTTTAATACACAATCTTTAAAGCAAACTGTATTATTGTTGAGGAAAAACTTAAATTTCCAAATTTTCAAATATTAAAACCAATATGCCCCTTTCGCAGTACATCAATGCGTATGATAAATATTTGAAATTCGTATAAAAATATATATACTTATATATGCATATTGAAATAAATTTGGGAAACGGCTTACCTTGCTTTTTCACTGGCATTTTGTAGCTGTTGTTGTTGAATTTGTTGTTGGTTTAGTTTCGTTTGTGTATTCGAAAGTCGTTAAACTCTATATATACATATATACATCAAATCATACACATATACATATATACAGCAATATAGTATATATATATAAATATATATATATATTGTATGTAAATATATGTATATATCACTTTACTTTAATGGACTTTGCTGTAATATTTGGGTTGTAAATATATTATTCATTTATATGTATGTATATAGATTTTGTTGAGCAGCTTTTACATATAAATACATACATACATACATATGTATAGTTTCTTATGCTTTTGTTTTTAATTGAATGTTAAGTTATATTTTCATTGATTTTCGTTAAGTTAATTATATTAATATATATATATACGTATATAATCACTTTATTTATTTTTGTATTTTTTTTTTTTATTTACATTTATAATTTAAATTTCAATTTCGGATTTTAACGTCACAAAACTTTTCAACTTATTTCACTGTGATTGACGCATGTTCATTTGCCTATGTGTGTGTGTGTGTGTTTAATTTTGTGTGTGTATGTTTGTGTGTGTGTTATTTTGGGGCACGCATGTGCACATAGGAAATGAAATTGATTTCAATTCATATTTGAACTTTTATGCAAATGTCAAGCGGTACATATAAAAAAAGAAAATAAAAGACATTTATTGAAATCTCAATTTCAATTTCAATTTAAATATAAAATATTCAAATTTAAATAAAAATATACATTGTTTAATAGACACACGCACACACATTCAATTGCATTTGTACCGAATTTTGAACGAAAGCAAAATAAAATAAATGAGAAAGATTTTTGAATGTTGAAATTGTTGTCGACCCAAAAATGTTTTGTCGTTAGCGTTGGGGCTATTGTCTGATTCCTGGTATTTGCCGTCTGCTTTGGCGGCTATGTATGTATGTATGTACACACGCACACACACAAACACACACATTTACATACTCATATGAGTGTGGCGCTTTTAGTGCTATTTCAGCAAATTCTCTTTCTGTTTGGTTATTTGTTGTCCGCAAATATACATATGCATGTACATACATATGTGTATGTACATATATGCAATGTGGATCCGTCAGATATTAAAGAATATTCCCTATTTTTGAATTCTTAGCGAAACGAACAAATAACTGATTGGTTCAACGCGTGCCGTTCCTGACCATTGCAGCAATACTACGCTAATCATGCTCGAAAACCGTTAAGCGTCGCACCCGCGCCCGCTCTCAGCATAACAACTGCTGCTCTTGTGTGAGTGAGCAGCTAAACGAGTGTGTGAGCGAGCCTGTCGTGAGCAGTGTTGCCAGCGTTCTCTTTTAAATTGAAAAAAGGAACAGCAAAAAAAAAAAAAAAAAACAAAGATGTAGAGCAAAGCATTAAGAGCGATTAAAATGTCTTCGGGGAAAATTTGAGACCCAGTTTTTGTCTTGCTATGTCTTGCTACATTGTGTATTTTTCAATTTATTTATTTACTTTTCAAATTGCCGCTGATCACATCAGAAATAAGCTAAATAAAATAAGAATTATGGCAACACTATTCGCATCTCAAGTGCTCAAACGAACGCAGCCATTCATTCACTCGTGCTCTCTCTCGCTCTCTACGCTCTTCTGAGTGGCTTTGCGTTGATCATATGTCTGCATTCGATCGTGTATAACTGTTAATTTGCTGCCAACTGATACTAACAGATGTACATACATATATAATTATTGTATGTTTAGTTTCCCTTAATTAGCCGTTCGCTATGATAAATGAACATAACATTTATTGTGAATGTATGTAAATGCATACATACATACACATGTATATATATTATTCTTCGCACATAATAGTGTTTGCTAATTAGATTCATTTTTATATCGATTGAGTTTACTCAACAGGCGAGAAAATGATTAGAAAAACATTCTCACTGACCTTTATTAACACAGTCCTTTGTTTTAAGTAATGTGCATATTACTTAAAACAATGGACACAGGCAAGCGCAGAAAAAGCGAAAGCAAAGCGTAAAGGCGAAAGACTGATGAGCGAAAGAGCGCAAATGCGGGCTTAAATATGTATATATGTACATATTTTTGTATATATGTATATATATATATAAATATATATGTATGTATGTATGTATTTATATATATGAATGTACATACATACATATATATGTGTATTTCTTTTTATGTATGTTTGTGTGTGTGTGGTGTGCGTGTGGTTAAAGTGGCAACGCCGGCAAGTTCAATCACCTCGAGCTGGCTGGAATGGCATTACAAACCGATTACTGTCGTCTTATCCTGTCGTTTGGCTCAAATGACGATTGATTGCCAACGTGCTTTTAATAATTTATATTTCGTTGCGCGTAATGCAGTAGTAATATATATATTGCCTGCCTTTCTTTCAATGTGGCAATTACACTAATTACACGTGGCGTATGATTAATATACGACAATGTAATGCTTTTAATAAGCATACATACATATTTATAGGTGTTCATTCGAGCCAAATTGCACAACTCAAGTGGTTCGTTCAGTCATGTCAAATATAGGCTGGTGTAATTATCGCAACTGATGTGCGTACAAAAATTTACATATGCAAGCACAAATACGCACACACACACATACGCGCTCACACATGTATGTATGTATATAGGTTACACACGTGCGGTCGCTAGCTCGCTCGCTCTCTCTATCTCGCTCGCACAGTAACTTGCCAAGGCGAGCTCATTAAAGTATGCTATAAAAAAGTAGCTCAGTAAGTATTTATATGATAGTATGTGTATGCATGTAAGAATGTATGTACGCATTCGATTTCCATTTCGATTATTTAAAAGCTGCGTACGGACACCGATAAATTTATGCGTTGACCTTGACGCACGTTCGTTTGAATTTTGATTTATAGTTAGCTGACAGCCATATTCTATGTAGTGAATGCAAACTATATATTTTTATAAATTTGATTTTTCATGTATACATATGTATGAAAAAGAAAACTAATTTAATTCTTATTCACACAACGCGCGCAACAAAACCACAATTGCAATTATACATGAGAGCAAGATTTATTTATTTGAATTTATGTACGATATTTTTAGACAGACAGAGCTGTATACAAATGTATGTATGTATATATGCATACATATTTATATATATTTATTTGTATATATATTTATGTTTAGCAAAATTATTTGAGCAGACGAATATATTTACATGTTTTTGTCTTAGTTTTATTATTCAACAAATTTGTGCCAGCAACGTTTTTGCCGAATTTGCCGCCAACTATATATGTATGTATATATGCATACATACATACATACATGTGCTTGTGTTATTAATGTTTATATTATGCCTGCATGCAGTTATAACATTTATATTTTCAATTTTCCTTTAACAAACAAATTGTAATTAAAAATTATTCTTGATTATGGAAGAAGCATCTTCAATTCTTGCTTTTCATTCGTTATGTATTTAATTAAGATATGTATATACATAATGATGATGTACTGTACGTCCCTTGTATGTCAGATATTATGCTCGATAATTTTCATAGCATACTTCGATGTTACTTTATACATAACTAACATTTAATGTGTGCATGTGTATGCGTGTGTGTATTTGTATATACATACATATATGTAATCAATGCTCGGTTATTCACATATCTAACAACATTTTTTTTTCACTCAATTTTCTTTCATTTTTCACACTCACGAACAAAATGTTGGGACAAAAAGTAAGTTTTCGACGTTTTCGCGCACCGTTATGAGCTCACTGATGCTCGGGCAGCTGATGCTGCGGCTGTCACGCTACATTCGAACACACACAAACACGCAGGCTTACATACATACGGGCATACATGTGAGGGCAAATATGTATGTATGTATGAGGATGTGTGTATATTTGTATGTATGTACATCTATCTGTATTGCATACTATGTATTTGATTATTTGTTTGCTGCTGGTTCACTTATCACTATTCATTTTGAAACAACATCCCTGTACAATTTGTATATCCTTATACATAAATACATGATTATAAAAAAAATTGATGAAAAAAAAATGTGAAAACACGCACGTTGAACAATTGTATATACATACGTACATATGTATGTACATACATATGTACGCACTATTTTCCGTATTCAGTTGTCAATGCAAATTGCATTTGAGTTTTTTTTCTTTTATCAAAATAATATTCTCACAATCAGTGGGTAAAAAAAAGAAAAAAAAAACAACAAATAAATAAATAATCACAGAATTTATTACATACACGTTCACACACATCAAAAGGACATTTGTTTGGCACAGGCCTCGAGCATTTTTATGTTAAATATAAATAAATTACTGTTTGCGTTCAGCATGAAGCACGTTGAATATATTACGATTTTCTGCTCTCTTATAAGCTCGCTAGTTACTTGGGCTGCTGGCTCTGGCTATGGCTGTGGCTGTGGCTGCCTGTGTTTGCCTGGTTGTCTCGCATATTCGGCGCATGCGCGCTAAATACATACATATATGCAGTGCAGACAGAGAACACGGCGATTGCAATGAACACACACACGCATACATGCATGTGTACATGGGGCTATTTGTGTGAAGATACGAATTGATAGAAGCCAAAAAAAAAAGAAAATATTGCATACATTTACATGCATTTTAGCGCATGTGTATGTATTGTGAGTAAATATGTATTATTATGCAGTCCTAGGATATTCGCCCTTCGATAACATGCCGGGTCCACCAGTTTGACAGCAACTAATTAGGCAATATCGATGATTTGCGCGATAGTTTGTATACATAGATTATAAATAAAATAATTTTGGTGTCTTTATATAGTAAATACAAAAAATAACATAAATAATACTGAAAAGATTAAATTTAATTTTTGTTAACTAGTTGCCAAATAATTAATTGCTTTAGCAATAGCTTATTATCGATAGTCGGCGATACTTACATACAAAATCAGCTGTTGCTTTTATTTTTAATAAACGTGACCACGAGCAACATCTTCATTGTTTGTATTATCTGACACATTTGTTGATATGGCAAGAAAACGCAAAATACCTGTACGCAAGCATCATGGAGTCAGAGATCCGTTAAAGCAAATCGAGCAAAGGGAGAAAAAGTATGTAATCAATAATTGTTAATTCAATTTAAGGAATATACTCTTATATTATTCAGGCTGGCCAACGTGACGAACAATCCTCCGACGCAAAACGACGAGCAGCGAGCTTCGCACAATTTCAAGCAATTTCAGCGAGTCGTCGATGCCGCCAAAACGGGTAAAAAACTGAAGCTTGGTGCTATAGGCAAGGAGGACAAACCCAAGGAGGTAAAAAACAAAAAGACCACGACAAATACAGCAGGTGGCCAAAAATCCAGCAAAATCAAACAGTTCGACAATGAAACGGACGAGGAATATCTGCGGCGAGTCAATCGCATAACCAGTGCATCTGTGAGAGAAGCCCAATACGAAGCGAAATATGGTGTCAGTGTCATACGCAATCCGTCAACGGGCGAAATAACGCTACAGAAGCGACCCAAAAACGAGATTGATGAGCTGCTCAAGCAAAAGCAGAAAGAGCGCCACAATCTGAAAAATGGACGCAGAAAACCCAATGTGGTCAAGAATACCATGGATGCCAAGACGCGCAAGGAGCTGATAAAGCGAGCCTTCAAGGAAGCCGATGAAGAGGCGAAGCAGGAGGTGGGCTTGAAGCAGCTGTGGTCATAAAAATAGTAGTGATATTTAATTAAGGTTACCTTATATTGTTACTGATTTAATTAAGTGTTGATATTGAGTTTATCTCACAACAATGTTCAGTCGCATTACTATTTTGATGACCGCAGTTGTATATGTCCCTAGTATATATATCTATGGCTTTAATCTATCAAATTTACTCTCATTTATAGCCTGCTCCGCTTCCGGAATATAAACGAGATGTATTTAAATTTGGTGAAATCGTTCATGCGCCACCTTCACTCAAGACGCTGCCGCGCAAGGCAAACAAAGATGAGACTGTGCCCCGGCCGGGCCGCAAGGCAAATCTATTGCTCAGGTCCCTGATGACGGGAGAAAAGGCGACGCCGGCGACTACACAGAACTCCCCTACCAGTAAAAAGAAGGCCCCAACTCAGAGTGCGCCCACAAAGGCGCAAATGAAAGGCAAACGCAAAGATTTGCCGGCTGCCACACGCAACATGCTCGAAGGGGAACGCAACAAAATGGTCGATCTCTATCGCCAGCTGAAAAAGAAACAGCAGGGATCATAGTAATAAAATAGTCATTAAACGGTTACTAACATTGTTATAATGTTTATTATATTTTTTTACTTCTTAGCAAACATTAAACTTTTCAACAAAAAAAAAAAACATACTCTTTGGGACAGAGTATATAATAAATAAAATTATACATATTTATATGTAGTTATTTCTTCTTCTTGTCTTGTTTGCATCTTTTGGGGGAATTTGGAATTTGAAAATTTTGTCGCTAGCAAATACGAACGGTGGCCAGAATAAAAATTTAGCACCGCATTGAAAGTTTGCACATCAAACTTCTTACATGGTAATTTTTGAAATTAATTTTGTTGGGGAACATGTGTGTGTGTGTGTATGTATGCAGGTGTGTAAAGCACAAAAACAAATTTATTGCAATTCCTGCTGATTGGAGCTCACAAAAGTCTGTATGAAGGTGGTGCGTTGTTGTTGTTGTTGTTGTTGCTACTGCATCTGTTTGTTGTGTCAACGTAGTCTACAAACGTCCTGTGACTAGTCGCGCCTACATGCCGCCGGAGCTCTGCTTCTGCAGCATCTGTGCAAAGCGCTGCGTTATCAGCAACGAAGTATCAATGAATCGATCTACGCAATTGCTGAGACACGTCTCTGTGGCATGGTCCAGTTTGGTGCTCGGCTTACCAATGCATTTCTCCCAGCAGATCTCATTGAACTCATGTATCTGTAGGCATAATCATATAGGTATTATTAAGTCAATATGTTTGAGCAATCAGTTCATTTACCTGTGCATTAACCTGCGCCTTCTGTTTCTCAATCATAAGAAACTCCTGCACCTCCTTATCATTGCCGGGTTCATTCTCGAAGTCGGACATGGCTGGTATATATGGTTAAAGCTTTTTGTCAGGTTTTCGGTGAATATATATTTACACAAAAATTAAACTATTTCTCTGCTCGCCCGATACTTGAAATTTTTAGTTTTGAGGTTATATAAATCCAAATTGACAGAAATGCCAATGTTGCCAGACAAATTGACAATAAAATACCGAGAGTGTTGTAAAATCACGCAACGCAACAAGTTATCGATACTTGCTTCACCGAAAATAACTAGACAAAAACAATCAATGCTAAATACTGCATATTATTTTTTTCCATCCGCTATATTTACATTTTTTGCGCAACGTAGATAGTTAAATATTTAAATATAAAAGTGCAAGTGCGTGCAAATTTGAGCAATTGAACGGCACATTAATGAAGCACCGACGCAAACACCAGCTGAGCCAAATATAGGCAAAAAAAAAAAAAAAAAATAGAAAAGAAAAAAGGAAAAAATCCGAAAAATATTTGATTGCATTTTTGTTTTTGTTTTGTTTTTTTTTTATTGTTTTTTTATTATTGTGTGCCTCTACAAAGCCTCAATTTAATTGACTATATACGTAGCAAAACGGCGATCGTAGCTAGCGTCTGTGTGAACTGCAGGCGTTGGCGGGTGGGAAGTGGAAGAGTTTTCCGTTGTTGTTGTTGTTGGTGGTGGTTGTGGTACACCGACGATGGCAACAATGGACGACAGCAGCAGCGGACGCACCTCGCTAGCGGACAGCGCCAGCCTGGCCACAGTATCCCTGCAGAGCGGCAGCTCAAGCCAAAACATTGAGAACGATGGCCTCATCCACGTCTACAATTATCGCAAGGGTAGCTACGAGAAATTCTCGCCGTCGCTCCACTGTGAGGAGATCTGCACGACAATGTGCCGTCACATGGACATACTGCCGACGGCGGTGCTTCTCTTTGGCATCCGTGAGCATAGCCACAATAGCAACAACAACAACAACGTCCCAACGCCCGCCGACAAAGTGAAGCACAAATGGCAGCTGCCGGGCGAGCTGCTCAATTGCAATGTGCGCTACTGTTTCCGTATGCGATTCCGTGTCCCGGAACTGGACCGTCAGTTGCCAGTCATCGATGTACATTGCCATAAGTATTTGTACCATCAGATGCGCTACGATATGCTGCACGAGGAGATCAATGAGATACGCTATCCGGAGCACAAGGACAAGGTGATGGGACTGGCGGTCATGGACATGCTCATCGACAAGGAGGAACAGCAACTGATCGCCCAGAATGTGGAGAAGGCATATAAAAGCTATTTGCCGCGCAGCCTATGGCGTGCCCATCGTATCTTTGTGCGCTCCAAAATCCGCAGCACATTTCGCCGTCTGAGCAGCGATCCGCCCAATGTGGACAGCCTCAAGTGGCATTATGTGCATCAAATTTGCCACCTGGCGCCCACCTATCTGACCGAACAGTTTAAGGCGACGGTCGAGTACTTTCCCAACGAATCGACAACGGAGCCACCGCTGCACGGCTGCAATGGCAGCATCAGCGGCAGCTCCACGCACACATCGACCACCACCCTAGTCACCGGCTCCAATACAACACTCTCGAACACAATCACTGGCGCTGGTGCCGGCGGTGGCCCGGGCGGCAATCAGCGCAGCAATGAGAGCGGCAGCGATACGCACACCCTGCGCGGCCGTTCGCATCCATTTCAACCGAATCGCCATCGAGCATCCCACCAACAGTTGCCCAACTCGATACCCGTCTATGTGCGGCTCTGGCATCACGATTCACCCGAGCCGGGCCTCAAAGTGGCGCGCGTCACGTCCGAGGCCACGCTGAAGGTGGGTATCCAACGCCGTCGTTCGTTCGTTCATTCAACTTGACATTTGGATAATTGGACATTTCCATGGAAATCGAGGCAGCGACACACAATCACATCAAAAATGTTCAATTAAATTGATATGATTTAATCTGCGAATCATTGCGATCGCCAGTCTATAACTAAACAATACTCTCTCTTTATTATAGTTTAAACAGAGTTGCTGATTCTTTTGTTTGTGTGTTTGTGTGTGTGTCGAGAGGAGGAGCAACAGCTGACTCTAGCTGCTGGATGCGCTGATGCATATAGATTCCAATATGTCTTCCATATGAAATTCTAGGCGCATATACAACCCAGCATAAAAGAGCTTTGTGTATATATCATCTTCAAGCAATTTGCTAACAGTTTCATGTTACAAATCATCAGATTTATATATATATGTTATAGACAAACCATGCACCAGTAAATTGATCTATTTATCGTACATTGGAAATAGTTTTCGTAGCGTTTCTGCTTGTTTCTATATTTATACCAATAGATCTATATATTAGACATTTTAGCTCAAAGGCACTATGATCAAATACATCTATATAATATATATGCTTTCTAGGCAAGCTGCTTTACTACGTGCACCTGAAAGTAATTTTTTGATAGCATTTTTTATTCAACATGAACTTGTTTCTATATGTATGCCAATATGTCTATATATTCGATTATAGACTATTTTCTATTATATATAGACCAAATGATGACAAATTCTTAACTCGTTTCTAAGCTAATGCATATAGTACTGTCTTCAATATACATTTGAATATATATTTATATAAAGTGACTCAGATTCATGTTTAAAGTAATCAGATCTATATATATATATATATATATAATATAAGTTTAAATTAACTTACTTTTCTTATCTGCTATTGAAATTCCCTGCTCTTTCTCGATATCAAAAATAGTCAGATAGAATATATATTTCATTGTTTCGAGAAAATTTTCATTTATCTCTAATTTGAGAGTTCTAGAACTATATCAATAGATCTAGATATCATAGACTTCCATCCACTAAATATAGATTATTTAGACTGTCTTGGTTATTCAGACATTTGCAATTGAAATCCTGGAAATGTTCAAAACTATATAGTTATAAACAATATATATATATTATATCACTCTCAGCAATCTCTTTATCCAAATTATCCTTTACACACATTCTCATTTAGTTTATAGAGTTCGATTTTTGTTCTTTAGCCTTAGCCCATATTATGTTGACCCCCTCTTCAAATATCTCTCCCTCTCTCAACTACTTGCAGTGGAGTCTCGTTGCCGTTGTCGAGGACATTTTCTCGCTGTACAAGGAGAGCGAACAGCTGGTGCGCTTGGAAATCGTTGGCTTTCCCAAGGGATATCATATGCGTTTCGAGGCGGAGCATGAGATGAACTCGTTCATATCGTATTTGGGCATTTACATAAGGTAACTAGATGGAGGTTTAACAAATCGAAACAAGCATTTCAAACTGAAACCCAAAACTATTTCAGATTAACTGTCAAATGGATGCAGGACTTGTGTCCATCATATAAGACACCCTCGCTCGAGGAACTGGATCGTTTGTATTGCCATGGACCCATCGGCGGTGGCTATTCGTTTATGAAACTGCACGAGAACGGCGACAAGTGCGGAAGTTATATAGTGCGACAATGTGATCGGGAATATAACACATATTATATTGATATCAATACGAGAATGTAAGCAACACACTATATATATTTATATTTATTGCTTTGTATACCCTGAACCCGTTGAAAATAGGGTATAATGTTATTTTTTGTAATCTATGTGACAGAAGGTGTGACAGATTCCATTAAGGATATATATTCGGGATCAGAATAAGCTGAGTTGTAGTTGTGTATAGCCATGTCCGTCTATTCGTGAGTTGATCTCAGAACCTTTAAGATCTAGAGACTTGACATTTTTTTATAACTCGTTATATAGCCAATCGAGTTTGTTTGAATAAATCTAGTATAACAATTCCCTTTTCTATGTTATCGATTAAAAACCTCATTGAAATACAGCTATTAAGTTATATCCTGTACATATTTGAAGCTAGAGATTTATATTTATTTTATATACATAATATTAAGTTTTTGTATATCTCGGATACCGCCCACACATTTGCGTTTCAGGGTATCTTGTAATCGGCCATCTCGATTCGAATTTTCTTATCAGTTTTAGATTAAACAAATAATTATATGTATTGAAATTTACCATACATTTCTAGCGTGGCGCAAAACAGCGATCACGAACGCTGCCAAACGGAAACGTTTAAGATAATACGAAAGGGCAAACAATGGAAGCTGGCGTACAAGAGCAACGAGCACTACTTCGATCAGCTATCAGAGCTGGCGCAATTTATACACACGGATAGTCCGGATCGTATACGAATACCGGCATCGAAATATGATAAGCCGCCGCTGTTGCTGCTCTGTTTGCCAAAAAATTTGAAAACCAAAAAGACTGAAGCGGAATTGAGTGAAGCGGAATTACAACGTCGTAATCCACAGATCTTCAATCCAAAAACTGACCTACAGTGGTACAGAGGTAAGAACGAGGGTCGCAATTCCATGATGACATCTGTATATCATTAACATTAATTCCTCTTTATAGACTCGATTAATCATAGCGATGATGACAAGATGTTCACAATGCGCGGTGACTGGATACAGCAGGGCTCGTTCAAGGATGTGCCCGTCACCATGAAGATGTTGAAGTACGATGCGAACTTTGAGGAGTTCATGCAGCTGGCGCAAACCTGGAGCCTGATCCAGTCGCCACAGTTCATCAAATTGTACGGCCTAACGCTGTCGGTGCCATATACAATGGTCATGGAGTACTCGAAATACGGACCGCTAAATAAGTTCTTGCAAATGAATCCCAACATTAGCATGTACTGTCTGCTGGATGTGATGCATGGACTGGTGCGTGGCATGCACTATCTGGAAGATAATAAGATAATACATAGCTATATACGCTGTGCCAATTTGTATGTTACCAAATACAACTCCGAGAAGTATGTACTCGATGCCAAAATCAGCGATCCAGGCTATCCGCGGCCGTACAAGCAATCGGAGTGAGCACCCAGACATCAAATATGAATTTATAGGAGAAACTTATTTTATTTCATTGTTCTGTTTGCAGTTCCCCTTGGATACCGATCAAGTACTACAACAACTTGGAGGGAGCCAAACAGGATTCGAGCACGCAGCTGTGGGCATTTGCGACCACCATCTATGAGATATTCTCGCGTGGCCAGCTGGCATTGGATCAGCTAAAGCAACGTGATCTCATACGCCATCGATCGATTGATGGTGGCATATTGGCACCGTTGGATCAGCGTCTCTGTCCGCCCGAAATGTACAATACGATCATGGATGGCTGGAGCGATGATCCCGACAAGCGATTCAGTCATCATGATATCTTTACTCGATTGAATGCTGTCAAAAATCGCTTGCAACGCAACTACGATGTGCCTGACACAGAAATAGAGTCGTGTAAGTTTCGATTACACATAGCGATAAGGCTGTGTAGATAGATGATGATAAGGCTGAAGTAGAGGGACATAGAGTAGAAGACTTTATATTGTATATATTTATGGTGTAGTCTTATGTATATATATAATTTGTATTGATAGTTTAGGTAATGTAGAAGAGGCACTTAAGGTAGTTGCCAAAGAACATAATCATATAGAGAAGAAGAAAGTGATAACTTTATATATATATAGCTGATCATATTAGACTCTTAGACCAATTCCTAGCTAAAGACTTGTTATACTCAATTTATATATATATATATATATATATATATATACATATACTTACTCTTTCTTTCTTTCTTCCTTTAGTCGACTACTCGGATGGCTATGGCTATGGCATGGCCAATGGCCGGCATCATTCGCCCGACACGGACAGCCTAACGTTGTGCAATGGCGCCGTTGGCTTGAGCAGTGAATTCTTTGCCAATTCGCATGATTTGCCGCTGGTTATACAGCTGTACGACTGTAAGGTCATCTATCGTGAGAAGCATAAGATTGGGCAGGGCCACTATGGCACCGTTTATCGTGGCGAGCTCGAATATCACGACAAGGATAGGCCCAAGGAACAAGTGGCTATCAAGAAGCTCAAAACTGTGCAGGTTACAAATGATTTTCTGCGTGAAATCGACATCATGCGCAAGCTCGATCATCCGAATGTGGTTAAATTCAAATATTGGGCCGAAAAGTCGCTGAGCATTATCATGGAGTATTTCGAGTTTGGCTCGTTCATTGTCTATTTGAGCTCACGCAAGCCCAGCCTCACCAATGCCCGCCTACTAACCTTTGCCCTGGACATAGCTCATGTGAGTATTAATAAGATTTAAAGTAAATCAATTATATTTATTCATATATATATATATATATATATATCGATATGCTTGCAGGGCATGAACTATTTATCCGGCAAGGGTCTTATACATCGCGACCTCGCAGCACGCAACATTCTAGTCGATCGATCATGCGTGAAAATCTCTGATTTTGGCCTGGCGCAGTTTGCCAATGCTGATGGCTACTACTACGGCATCAGTCAGCGGGATATACCAATTAAATGGTGCGTCTAAATTTGAGAATTAATTTTATTGAATTTCATTTAATTATTCACTCCCCTTTTAGGTACTCGCCGGAAGCTATCGAAACCTGCAAATTCTCATCTTATTCCGATGTGTGGAGCTATGGCGTAACGCTATTCGAAATGTTCTCACGCGGCGAAATACCAAATCTGGTGCCGGGACAAGAGTTGACGCAGGAAGAGTTCCTAAATCGACTGCGACAGGGTGAACGGTATGGACAGACAATTTATTTATTCATTCAATCAAATGCATAATTTAAAATGAACTCTGCTTTGCATTGCAGTCTACCCAAACCGGAGCTCTGTTCGGATTTCGTTTACAATGAGCTAATGCGTCCGTGTTGGAATGAAACGCCCAAATCGCGTCCATCATTTCAACAAATCATACAAATTATAACACGCGAAACTGGTGATAATATTGCTGCAACGGGCAATCAACAGCAGCAACAGCAACATCATCAGCAGCAGCAGCAACAGCAGCAGCAGCAGCAGCAACAACATCAACAGCCACAACTCAATCGAAGTATAACGTTAGAGAGTGAATGACATGAATCATTGGCAGAAACGGGCGAGCAGATAATATAACGAGCACATCATGTATGTGTATAAGAAAAAGTGCCCGAAACCTGGTCGAAAACAGAAATCGTTTAGAGATATTGATAAAAGGGTGTGTTCGATATGACAGCAGCATTGAAATTGCATTGTTAATGTTATTCTTTTTATCATTTTAAGTTGTTATTATTTTTATCTTAACTACTTAAACACACATACACATACACATACACATACACCTACACACACACACATAGACGTTTCTAAAACGTCGGACGCACGTGCTTTACGGCAACAAAGTTTCATTTGAACTTAAGCTATATTAATATACATCAACATCATGATATATATATATACATATATATAAATACTTTACTGTACTTTAGCATCAAATCATACGCATCGCATGATGTCTTTACTTTTCATATACATTTTTTCCCTTTATTCAGTTTACGATTCTCATTTTAGTTTTGTTATAACATTTAGACAACGTTTGTTACATTTTGCTTAGCTTGATATATACATATGTAGATATATAGATATATAAATATATAATTAAAAATGTACAAAAGTGGCGCGTGAAGTCCACTTATATATGTTTTAAATTTAATCAAGCCAATATAAAAAATTAAAAAAAAAAAAACGTATTTTATGTAAAATTTACTCAACAAATATCTGTGCACATATAGTTAATGTATATGTTTATGTATATTATGTATAAAAATAAACAATAAACTATTGACAACGCAAGTCAAAAATACTATATATATATATATATTCATATATATATATATATGCCATTTGAAACCAATAAAAATGAATTGATCAAGTAAATTAAAGCGAATCATTTGTTTTGAGAGAGAGAGATGGATAGAGAGTGGGGCAAAAGAGTTGAATTTGTAGGGAGTGCAGCAAAATGAAAGAAACGCAATTGAAGAGAGAGCGAGATAGCTACATAATATTACCTATATAGGTAGTCACATAAATAGTTTGACAAGGGCGGGTGTAATTTGGTGATAATTTGAATAGACATCGAGATCAAATAATAAAGGCATTGCCATTAATTATCATATGATGATAATCTCACGAAGAGAGGCAAACAAACTATAATTAAATATTTTAATTTTCAGCTGAACAAATCAAGGATAAGGTTGGTTTGATATATGCAGATATAGATATATATGACTAATTAAACATTTATAAGCATATGCAAATATCTTTCATATGCTTTACTTGTATGCAATTTTTTAATTTAAAAACAAATACTTAGATCAAAATAAATATTGTTATTCATAGCCATATTACAATTTTTAAAATTTATTTAAAAAAAAAAAGCTTAGTTCTAGTGTTCGATCAAAGTCTATATATTTATTTATAATCCTAATTCTTATCACGCCTTTATCTCTTTACCATCACATAAAAATGAAATAGAAAGAGATAGACATAGATAATATTGGCATGAATGCAGCATGAATAAATAAGTAGTGAAACATATTTTACGGAATTTTGACATTTAGTTTTTAAAACAAACAGCTTTTCTACTTACATATATAGCTTACAATAATAAATAAATCGCATTGCATTATTCACTGCAGAGAAAAGCAGTTAATAAACAAATGCATAAAAAGCTTGTATAAAATTCTTTTTTACAATTTTTATATGCTTTGCAGTCATATCAATTGAATATACAGTTGGATAATTTCTATTATTATAGTACTTAATCTTCATAAAAATATAGAAAGTTTTTAACTCCTTCGTTAGTTGGGCTGCGCTACATACACTACATACATATATATATACTACATATAACTGTTTGTATATATTTACATACATGTATGTACATATTCTTTTATCGCCTTACCAGCAGCGTTATTGTCTGCTAGGAGCCCTCAGTCTTCTTCTTCTTCAGCGTTTCCATAACGCCTGCAAAGTTGGCCGTCTTTTTCTTGGCGGACTTCGGCGTCGAAGTTTGGCTGCGTACACGCATTTGCGTGGGCGCAACATCGTCGCTGAAATCAAAGTCGTTTGCCTTCTGTGGTCTGCAATTGATAGTAAATAAATAATTAGATATAGCAGCCCTTCCTCTCGCTCTCTCACACACACACACTCTGTACTTACTCTTGTTCCACAGTTTCGGTCGCCGCTTCCAGTTCCTTATTGCTACCGCCGGCATTGGCGTCCGGTGAGGGGGCGCGACGTCCAGGGAATTGCCATTGTAGCTCGGGTATATTACCCGCCTCGAGCATCAAATAATAGTTTTCCAATTCTTCGGCATTTGCTGAGCCTTTATCAGCAGTAACTGAGGTTTCCACTTCTGCAGCCATACTTTGTCTAAATTTATATTAACTCGATAACTAATAATCGATATCGATTACAGTGTGTGTGCGTAGTGTTGGAAGGTTGTAATATGGCGCACAATTTGAATTGCAATTAATATTATTGTTATTAAATTAAAAAGAAATATACAAATTTATAATATATGCAGTGTTCGTGGATAAGCTGCTACTGAAATAAATAATACATGCATGTACAAATATATTTCATATTCAAAGGTTAAGAATCTGCTCCACAAAATATAATTTACTGAATTTCTTCATCTAAAATAAAACTGTTCTAATAATAATAATAATGAAATATATTTGCTATTCAATCAACGCTTGCAAATATAAACAACCATATTATTTGTTATATTTTTTTTATTTTTTTGTTTGTTTTTTGCTTTTTGATTACTAAATTCTTAGAACTTTATTCAAAATTATCATCTCATTCTTATGCTCATTTAACTGGCTTACATTCATCCAACCTGCGATGCTCTCGCCTCTCGCTCTCATTTTGCTTGCAGCCACAGCAAATGCAATTCGAACTAATTTCTAGTTGACACTGTATCCATTGTATCATCCAACTGCATTTCCATCTCCATCTTCATCATCTTCTCCATCATCGTTATCAGCATGACTTATAAATATACATATTATATTGTTTGTTTGTTGTATACTCGTATATGTATAAAAAGAATAATTATATTAATTAATTAATTAATAATAAACACACAATTTCATTGCAAAAAATTTCTACAATACGTAATTAAATACGGATACGTCCTGATCGTTGGTATTGCCTCCGCCACCGCCGCCGCCACCTCCTCCGCGATTCGATGAGCCCGACGACTTGTTGGAGCCATGGGCAGCGATGGTCAGCTGATTGGTCTGATGTATGACAGAGGTGATGTCGCTTTGCGATGCGGATATATCCTTGCTGGTGAGCACATCGGAGCTGCTCGAACCGGACGAGATGTGGCGCTCGGCAATGCCGTACTGTATCGGCTGATAGCCGTGACTGGGATTGTACGTGGCCGAGTATGGCATATAGATCGGCGGATTTGGCAACGGACCAATGTCGCTGGTGATGCTCTCCGTGTCGGCATGACTGAGTGCATGCGCCAGCGGATGCATTTGGGCACGCATATTTGGATTGCGCTCCTCATTGACCACATAGTAGCACTGCTCGGAGAAGGTCAGCTTGTTGACCGTATGCTTAATGTAATTGTTACGCAGCATTGCGGAGACAATGCGACGCGCCTCCCGTCGATCCTGCACATCCTCGACATTCTCCAGCACCCAATTGACCGCATCGGCGCCAATGAATGCATTTGGTATGGTGATCTTAAGCCACATGCGATCACGTATCTCCAGGCCGCTATCCGGCTTCGTCATGGCCTTGACAATCTCCTCGAGATTGTTCTGATCGAGCCGCTCCTTGATCGGCTCCGGTATATCCGCCATAATACTGTCGTGCGAGGTTAGCGCCTGTGTGTGCGCCACCCAGGCGCCCGGATCGATGGGCCGCACTGGCTCCGTTCGCGGTATGGTGAAGTAACCCTTTGGATTGGGATCCCAGCATTTGGCCACCACCAGCTTAATAGGACCCGGCTTCTGTACCACTTCGCGGAGCACACGCACCGCCTCATCATTGGTCATATTCTCAAAGTTCACATCGTTTACCTGCAGGATCATGTCACCGGGCTCAATCCGACCATCCAGAGCCACAGCGCCGCCCTTCATGATGCTGCCCACATAGATACCGCCATCGCCGCCACGATTCGACTGCCCCACAATGGATATGCCCAGAAAGTTGACCGCCTCCATATTGATCGAGACGGTGATGATGTTCAGCGACATGGTCGAGTCCGTGATGGAGCTGTACGACGAAGTGCGGGACATGCTGGGCGCCCGCTTTTTGCGACGTTGCGGCTTCTTGCGCACCTGCAGCCGTTGCACACTGCTATAGTCGGTCATATCACGATCCAAGGTCAGCTCCGACTCGGTGCCAAAGAGGCTGGTCGAGTCCAGGTCGCTCGACAGCACCGAGGCCGATTGATATGTGAGTGGCGGCGGCTGCAGCATTTGCAATGGTCCAAGCTTATGTTGTTGTTGTTGCTGCTGTTGGTGTTGTTGTTGCTGTTGTTGGTGTTGCTGTTGCTGCAGTTGTTGCTGTTGTTGTTGTTGCTGCTGTTGTTGCTGCTGCTGCTGTTGCTGCTGCTGCAACGCCAGATGATTACGCACACGCATCTCGCATTCGCTGGGCGGCAGCTCAGAGCAATTGTCCGATTGATTGGTGCCATCGGCCGAGACCAGCCAGGAGACGACGCGTCCATTGAAGCAAGGCAATATTGTTGCATCGTCCGCAATTTCCTCTTTGACGACACCGAAATCAGCGTCCATCGATTTGAAGAAATACTTGTAATTGTTATTCTGTTTATTGAGCACCATTTTGAAGTCTTTGAGCGTGACCTGAGCGGATGGTATCATGATTTTGACCAGATACGGTGTGCTCTCGTCGTCAATGTGATAAATGACTTTTGTCTCTTGGCTATTTGGTCTCTCTGTATCCATTGTGGCTGAACTTCAATTCGTTACCAATTATCAACTATATTTTATATGTATATATATTTATATATATATATATATATAAATTTGTGGTCTACACTCTTTTTCGCTGCACACAATGTTCTGTGGAATTTTCGTGTAGTTTTTCTCTTTTATTGTAATTTTCTTTCTTTCTATTTCTTTTTTTTTTACTTTTTACATGTATGTACTCCTCTCGCTTATGCTTTTTGGGTTGGGTTGTCAATGGAGCCGCAGCAGCTCTCCGCCTCCTTCATTTGTATTTTTTTTTTTGTTGGCGTTCCACTGCGTTGCGTTGCGGCTCATCAATGCTTGGCGAGCATTTGTATGCGTTTTTATTCACGCGCGTTCGTGCACCTTGCAATTTTATGTACAATTCTTTTTTAAAATCTTTTTTGGGCGTTTAAATTTATAATTTTTGGGGAGACAAAATATATATATATAGGTAAATAATTGACAGCGCTAGACTGATATCGATACACATATCGAACCAGGGATGCTGCCATGCTTACCCAAAAAACACAAAAGACTAATCGCAACCGTGCGATTGTTATCGATAAGCCTTTGTTTAGAACAATTATTGATGGGAAAAAGCAAAATATAGATTAATTTAAGCTATAATCATAATATGCTGCATTAATTTCATTCTTTGTTTTGTTAAAGCTCTGTCATCTATTAATTCCTCAATAAATATTTAGTACTTATCGATTTATTTTTAAATCGTAAGTTGTGGAGACAACTGTATGTCCATTGTTTGTTTGCTGCATAAATATTTTTAGCCACTAGCTGTGAAGCTATGTGTATTCGTCTTTTAGTACACTGATTTATATTAAGATCAATTGAAGACCCGATGAATTTTCAATGAATTAATGGTGTGTACACACTGGCTTGAATTGCTGTTCTTTACAGATAAAATTAAATTAATATATTTTGTTGTTCTACTATTTGATAGAATAAAAAGCTTTTTTTATTGGGTATTTCATATTTTGTTTAATCAGCAAATGGTCACAAGAAAAATTTCAAATTTAAATAGAGAACAAATATGTAAATTAATTTTAACGAAAATGATTAAAATATTTAGTTTTTCATTTTTCACATAGTAAAATCAAATCATTTTTATTGATTACGCCCTTCATCGCTTTACATAGAAATAAAAATTAAATATTTTATTGATTACACATTCTCATCATTTCACATAGAATTAAAATTATTTTTATATTAGGATTATCGTTATCATTATCGGTATCATTATTATTATTATAATTATGATTATTTACTATTATAATACACCGGCCATTTTTGGGTGTACAATGGTTATTTTGTTTGTTACATCGAATATTAAACAACTAAACTTCTATATTATTTGCAAATTAAAAAGTGATATTATTTCCAATATATATGTATATACATATATATTACTTTTTTCTTTAAAATTATGTTAAAATTATATATTTCGCACTGAAAGCCATTCGTCCATTCAGAGTTTTGAAACAATATATATATATATCTATATAGATACATTTATATAGTATTGCGGGATTTCGTATTGGTAGGTAATTGGGTGAAGTTTACCTTTAAATCCGTTCTTTTTTTTTTATCTTTTTCTTCTTTTTTTTATTACATTTATGTAGATATAACGAACAGCTAAAGTAACTATTACGCTAAAGTAACTATTACAACTAAGTTAAATCGAGTAAAAAAAAAAGATAGATTATCCAAAAAAATAGAATATATACATATATATCTATATATCTATGTATATATATGTGTGTGTGTGTGTGTGTTTGGGTGTATAATTGTGATTGCATGCGTTTGCATGTGTGCGGGCGTGTGTGTGTGTGTGTGCATCCTTTCTTCATTAACACACACATATACACAGACACATACATATATGCACACATGGAGTATGTACTTGGAATCCTTCTCCTCCTCAGTAACATCCCTACATACCCAGCCCAGCCTAACTTAGTCTAGTCCAGGTGCTTTCTACTTGGACGTGACCGTCTCGACAAGATTGCTGGACAGGGCCAACGAGTCAACAATATCGATCAATATCTCCACATCCTTGATCGAGTTAACCACCTCGGGTGCACCCAACAGATTAACATGCTTGCCCTCAATGTTCGCATAGAAGCATTTGTTCTTGAAGATGATGGCACGATCGAAGGGCACACGGCACTTGCTCCGATCCAGTACGGATCGGCGGAAGAGCACACAGGATGGCTGATATTTGTGTCGTTCCTCTTCGGGTATATTGTAGCTCTTCAGATCCCCAGTGAAGACGGTCATGGTCTGGCGCTGCATAAGCGATGGCGATAGCTTATAGAGGGTAACCTTGCTGGTCCATTTGCTGGACGGGACCTTGATCCTTGACGCCATATTGGCCAGCTTAACCAGCGCCAGTTCGAGGCAGGTGCGTTGCTGGCGTGTCTTGTTGGATGGCTCTTTGGGCGTACTGATCACATGCCAGGTCTCATAGCAGGTGATCTTCTTGACAATTCTACCATCCTCCTCACAATATGTGGTTGTCTCCGGCGGAAAGTATTTGGGCTGTTGTTTGGTGATCTCCGGCTCTGGATCCGTTGACGTCGTATCCTCATCCGCAGCGGCATGTTCCTTGTAGCGACGTAACGCTGGCGTCGATGTCGATGGACTGGCTGGCTTCTTGAATACATCATCGTCGCTGTTCTCGCCTAGTAGCTTGGTCAGTTTGCGATCCTGCTGCTGATGATGATGTTGTTGCTGTTGTTGCTGATGATGCTGCTGCTGCTGTCTTTGATTGTTGGACGACGCTGCCGCTGAGAGTACATGACGTCGATTGGGCAGCCATTTGGGGTTGGTCGCTTGTACCCGGCGCACTATGCGCTGTTGATTTGCTGCTGCTGGCGGTGGTGATATGGTGATGTCGTCCTCAGTCAGCTCATTGGCCATATCCTCATCCTCGGTGTTGTCATCACCATCGGTCATCGGACACAACTCCTTGCTCATGCTCATCAATGGTTTCGTCATCGGCTGCGTTTTCTTGCCCATCTCGGCATTGAGTATGCGCGGACGCGGCTTCGCCTGACCCACAGAGACGACCAGCGACGTCTGTTTATTATGATTGATCGCCAATGGATGCTTGACTGTTGCACCCGCGCCCATGCCCATTCCTGATCCAATTGTCTTCAGACGCTTATGGGACGCATTGGCGCCAGGCGTGCCGCCGATATGCCTGTTGCTGATCGCTGTAGTGGAGGTGGAGGAAGTGGTTTGAGTTGTGCGCGAAGTGTTGTTGCTTCGCGCAACGGCGTGGAGCTTCTTGCTGCTGCCATTGCTGTGGGAAGAGGAGCGTGAAATGAGCACATCGTCCTGGTTAATAATGTCATCAATGTTGACGATGGTGAATGTGGGCACATCATCTGATTCCGCTGCTTTAATTGCAGCAGCATTTGCAGCCGACGCTTTCTGCACCTTGAGCGTATTGGTGGAACCAGGAGGACGACCCACGGTACCCGTGCGCATCACTTGACCGGATCCAGCTTGACGCACGTTTCCAGCTGTAGCCGTAGTCATCTTGAAAGTTGAAGTCGGCCGCGGCTTGGCATTGGACGATTGCAACATCCGTAAGCTACCGCCGCCAGTGGCGTTGCTGGCCCCGCTCACGACCTTCGGCTTCGCCAGCGTCAGCGACGATGTCTTGGTCATCGATGCGCTGCCATTGATCACCGGCCAGTCGCTGGTGGTCATGCGTTTGCGTGCAATGGGCGCATCATTGTGCTCCTCCAGCTTGCGTTTGTTGCCCACCGACGGCGAGGAGGACGACATCATCTTTACATGCGAACGCGACAAATTTGGCGTCATGGTGCGACGCAGCTGCTGTAATTGTGTGGCGCCGCCACGTCCCGTCTGTGACTGCATGCTGCTGTTATTGTTGTTGCTCGCCGATGATCCGGCGCTAGCCGATTTCGGCGGACGTCCACGTCCACGTTTCGGTATCACCTTTTCACGTCGCAGCTGCTGCTCAAAGTCGCGTTCACTGATATCGTCATCATCATCGGATTTGTGCAACTGCGGATTGAATGCGGCATCGGTCAGCTCATCGTCATTATCCTCCTCGATTAGATCGCGCAAATCCTCGTCCTCATCATCATCGTCGTCAGCAAACAGATGCTTGACTGTACGCTTGCTGGGGTTCTCATTGCCCAAGACGCCCATATACTTTGGCGTTACCATATCGTCGCTGGCATATTTCGGATTCGGTTTAATCGAGCGACGCGAACGACTCGCTGCAATTGTTGGTGGCGGCGCTGGCGACGTTGCCACAGCCGTTGCGGCTAACTTTGATTGTTTGTACATTTTAGCTTTTGATTCACTAACGATCGGCTGCTGAGGCTCGGGCTCGATCTCAGTCTCGTGCTGGGGTTGGGTCTGGCTCTGGGCCGGAGACTGAGTTAACGTGTCACGCCGCTTACTCAGCGGAGTGCACGGCCGGACCACGGGTAATATTACCGCTGTGTTGCGTCGATTGGTCAATGGTGTTGCCACTGGCTTGATCGGCTGTTTTGCTGTCTTAGCTGCGGCCTTTGGCCCTAGAACTGTTTGTTCGGCTTTTGTGTTGCGCGTGCGTGGAGAGCTTACAATTTTTGATTTGATTGGCTCAACGTTTGTAACGGTCGTCACTCTCTTGGAATTGCGCGTCGTTCGTGTTGTCTCTAGTTCCACCAGCTGATCCAGTTCTTGTTCCTTAATGGTACGCCTTGTAGCGATACGCTGTGTTGTCGTCTGTTTGCCGGATGTGGTTGTCGTTGATGAATTGATTATATCGGTGGCTTCAGATTCCTTTAGATTTTTTACGTATACTATGCACGGTCGAGTTTTTCCTATCTCAGCTTCCGTTTTTTTTCCAGCTCGCATTTTTCATAAGTCGCTGCAATTGGATAAAAACCGTATAAACTATTTGTAATCGCAAATATGCAAGAAAAAAAGAATATATATATTTTTATAAAAAAATAAATAAATAAAAAACAAAAAACAAAACAAAACTTGAAATACAGTGTAGTGGCAACACGGGCAGAGCTGAATAGAGATGGGCGTCTCGTCGCATAGTGAATGCATTTGAATATGTTAATCGGGCATTACATTGGGCATAACATTTAAACATATATACATATATATGGATGTATATAATATATATATCAGATATATTTTATATGCATGAATTTGAGTAGATTGAAATGATTAAAACAATTGCTTTTAATCATATTACCATACTTAATTAATTTGTTTCATCTGCCCGTGCATATTTCGTGCTCACGAGCTCCTCACTATTCTGATTGTGCGACAACTCTGGCGCCCATTTTTGTCATTTTTGGTGCTCTATTAGCAACTACGTTGATTTTTGCGCGCCAGTTGTACGTCCACACATACATATATCTAACATTACTATATATATTTACATACATACACACATAATACATGTACATAATATATATTGTCTCATTTAAATTAAACATTATTATATATTTTTTTTTTAGAACTTCTGCATTTGAACATCGTCTCGCACTTACATTAAATGGTTTT
>JAUESO010000338.1:0-68277 GCA_030914385.1 Drosophila antonietae
CTCTCACACAGCTGTTTTCCGCCTGTTCGCCGAACTTGCTTCAAACATGCAACAGTCTCTAAGGGATAGTATGCTAATTAGTCTCTGATCATGCTTAATGGGTGCAAAAAGCACAGAAAAAAACAAAGCAAAGAAAATGCATAAATAAATGCCTGACTTAAAATATTTTATTTACAGTTAAAAAGGTCATAAATATAAATAAAATATGCCACTTAAATCGAAATCATTTCATATTATATAAAATTATATTTTGAGAAGTGGTTTGAAGATGAATATAAAAAACATTTTTAAATATTTAAACTTAAAAATTGAAAAAGAAAGTCCAGAAACTTGCTTGTAATGAAATCTTTATAAAAACAATATTAAATATAATAAATAAAAAATATAGTATTATTAAATGATGAATATGAATAAAATAAAATTGTTCAATACTTGAACATATCAAAAAAAAAAAAAAAAAAAAAAAAAAAAAAAAAAAACACACACACACATATATATATGTATATATATATATATATATATACCATTTATAATTATATAAATTATTATTATAATGGAGATATTATCATATTATTTAAAAAGTGGCTTGAAAAGACTTTATTATATATTTACATACATATACATCGATAAAAGGCCTAATTTACTTCTCTATGCATTTGTAGAACTCAAAGGCTTTATTTTTATGATCTAAGTCTATATTCTTATATATTTTATTAATATAATTTCATAAATAGATTTGTATGCTATTTTCTATTTTATTTTTCATTAGATATTGTGCACAAAGGATTATTTCATTATTTAAAAGTTTCTGTCTTAAGGCCAACTAAAGTAAATATAATAATAATACTTAACAATAATAAATGACATTTAATTTGGTTTTATTTTGGAGTGTGACCAACTTCTATTATCTCATGAGATGATGAACTTTTGATTTTAATTCCAGCTAAAGTTGCCCAAAGACTTGGCCAGTGAAGCGGTGCTCCAAGTTGTTGGTGTTGCCGTTGCAGTTGCTGTAGTTGTTGCTATATATATATATATATATATATGTTGTTGTAGTTGTAGTTTATTGCAATTTCTTATTAATAAGCGCCTTTTATGTGGAGCTGGTAGTTGCCAGTTGCTTGGTCTCGTTCGTCGGCTGTCGGGAGCCGGGAACTGACAGCGGGCGTCAGAGCCGTCCCATGGGCGACATTAACGTTAATAATAATAAAATGTGTAATTGCATAGAACGAGACTGCGCAGCATGTCCAACTCCCGAGATAGACCAAGTCTGCACAGCTAAGCTCCGTATGCCGGTATGCTCTGTGCAAGCCTCTCCAAGCCGACGTTTCATGTCGTTGCTTGCCTGCCCCTCCTGCTGCCCCTGCTCCTGCTCCTACTCCTGCTTCTTGTGCCGCCTTAACCACTGTCCCTGTTATTCCTGCAGTCAGCATACCAAAAGGTGTAAATCATTTTCTAATCGCAGCAAGCAGATCACATGCACGCACTCGCACACACACACACAAACTTGTATAAAGGCATTTACTTTTGTTTTTAGCATTCGCATTCGCATTCGCATTCGCATTCGCATTCGGCTTTTGGCATTGCATTGACTCTTTGCTACGGTCAAAAAGACAATGTGAATTGCAGCCAATCAATGCAGGAGCAGCAGCAATAGAGAAGCATTGGTCACGTCCTCGTCCTTCGCATCGGCTGCATAGCCACAGCTTCTTGGCCCCGGAACCAGTCCCACTCACACACAGCCTCCACATTGCCCCATCACCTCACTCTATCAGCGGATGCGAAGCACTTGCCATATTGTCTGTTCCAAATGGATTTAGTTGCCATTGGGCTCTGAAGCTGTTTGCGGTTGCTGGCCGAGGCGCGAGGTGTGTTTACAAATAACGTCAGTATACATATATCTACTGATCCATTGAATAAGATGTATATAGTCCGAGTGCGTGCTTTCCTATCTAATATACCTTTCAAATGCCTTCTAGTATCTCTTTATTGTGCATATATATACTTCCAATTTATTTCGTATTTACTTATTAATTAGAACCTTAGCTCGTAGTGCTATCGAGTAACCCTCGCACTGGACTCGCACTGCTGGTATTGTTGTCGTGACAGCTTAATGTAATTGTTCTTGTTGCCAATGAACTAACTTTAGATACGACAAGTGCATTGCTCTTCTCTGCTTACAAATTCAATTCCGTGAAATCGACGAAAACTATATGCACTTTTTGAGCTCTTCCTACTGAAGCCATAAAAAAAGAGCATTGGATAGACTAATACGACCAATAATAGTCTTTGCCGCATAAAAAGGCAACGGGACTTCAGTTGTATTAAGAAATGCAAAAAAAAAAAAAGAAAGAAAATGAAAAAGAGTTTTCAAAACTTTTAAGCTTCCCTGCTTTAATGATGCTGCGTCTTAATTTGTGCATTATCCTTGTAATCTTAATTAAGCTGTCTATCAGCAGCATCCCTCCAGCCCTTGCCCTTGGCCTTGCTGCTCCTGCTATTGCTGTTGCTACTGCTGTTGCTGTTGCTTCCGCAGCCGTGCGATTTGCTCATCTGCCGGCCGCAGTTTTCTTCGCTTGGGGTTTTCCTTCACTCATTATTGTTGCTGTTGTTGTGCGTTTCACACAAGTGCAATTTTTTCATAGCCATTACACACTGTGCTCAACATCCGTTCCGTTTCCGCATCCGTTGGCACTCACGCCGCCACCGCAGTTGCCGTTGTTGCATATCGCGCATACGCCCCGTCAGCCGAAGCGAGGAAACAACGAAATGAAGTGAACACTGAAACTTCCTTGAACCGCAGCAACAGAGAAGCAAATGCAGCCAATACGTCCTTAACGTCGACTTCAATACCCTTACCTATAGCTCATTGAATTACAGATACACATATTTATTCTGGTGTGGAAGAATTATGTAAGTTTTATTAATAGTATTTATCTATTTAAATTTATTATGTCGATTATTTTACTTAATAGTCGAGCTAATGGTTCAATTAATTAATTAACTGTGGCATAAAATCAATTAAACATTGGGCATAAGAACTAAAGCTTAAAGAATAAAGGCATAAGATACATGGCATGAGGTATAAGGTATAAGGTATAAGGTATAAGGTATAAGGTATAAGGTATAAGGTATAAGGTATAAGGTATAAGGTATAAGGTATAAGGTATAAGGTATAAGGTATAAGGTATAAGGTATAAGGTATAAGGTATAAGGTATAAGGTATAAGGTATAAGGTATAAGGTATAAGGTATAAGGTATAAGGTATAAGGTATAAGGTATAAGGTATAAGGTATAAGGTATAAGGTATAAGGTATAAGGTATAAGGTATAAGGTATAAGGTATAAGGTATAAGATATAAGGTATAAGGTATAAGGTATAAGGTATAAGGTATAAGGTATAAGGTATAAGGTATAAGGTATAAGGTATAAGGTATAAGGTATAAGGTATAAGGTATAAGGTATAAGGTATAAGGTATAAGGTATAAGGTATAAGGTATAAGGTATAAGGTATAAAGGTATAATAAGATATAAGGTATAAGGTATAAGGTATAAGGTATAAGGTATAAGGTATAAGGTATAAGGTATAAGGTATAAGGTATAAGGTATAAGGTATAAGGTATAAGGTAAGGCATAAATAATAAGTATAAGTCATATAAAATCAATGAAATCAAATGACACACAATGCTCATTTTCGTATTAAAAAAAATATATATAAAATATAAATATAAAATATAGAATTATATCACACACATGGCTGTGAATTAGGGCATTGTTATTGTTTATTATAATTATATATTATATTATAATATATTTTTCAATTGTTTATCTTTAAGTTGATTCTAATTTTGTCAAATATTAAATAAATAAATAAAATACGAAATAAGGCAGTAAACAACAGGCATAAGGCTTAGAGAATAAATCATAAGTCTTAAGACATACTGATCAGGAATATGTATATGTAGTATATATCTGCCAACGTAAATGCTTCTCTTTAGTAGTAGCCCAACACCAGATAATTATTTTCATATTATTTCATACTTCATTCAATCAAAACTAATAATAATCTAGAAAAGAAATAACAATACAAGAAGAAATCATATTATATATATTTATAATTATTTACCCCAAGACCTTAGCTTCAAATATAGTCAAAGCAGCAAAGAAACTAAGTCAAAAGGGTATGTTAGCTTTCCATGAAATATTTTTTACTAATAATATAATTAACTCGCATAGTTATTAAAAGCATAGTGTATAATAATTGTTTAAATATTGTATATATACTATAAACTAAGCTGAGATCGAGTATTCGACAGTCGGCCATGCCCTATGGCAATAATCCAGCTCGTTTTTGTTTTTTTTGTGCTCAGCCAATCACGAAACAACAAACGGAACACGAAACAACAAACCGAACTCAAACCAGAACCAAACGTAATTATTTCAATTAACTTTGCTAAATTTATTTATGCATGCGTGTGCCAATGCCCCTCCCCGCTGATCCTTGCGACGGTGGGTCGTGTGCGCATTGTTGACATGCTGCCGCCAACCGCCCGCCCCCCATTAACATCCTTTCATTGTCGTCGCTTGCAGGCGCAATCGCTCCATTGGCTTTTGTTTGTTTGCACTGTCAATGCTCTTAACTTTAAATTTGGGTTTATTTGTTTTAGTTTTGTTGTTTTTTGCTTTTCGTTTTTGCTTTTTTTCGGCTCGAATCGAGAGAGATCAGCTCCTGGAGCAGCAGCTTCTGGACTGTCGCCACAGTCTGGCCGCGGAGCTGGCTGCTTACTTACTTACGACCATAGCGTAGCACGCGGCACTAGGAAAATAAGCCTCCATTCATGCGCATATTAACAAATAAACTATGCGGCGACTTTGGCTTTCATTCATTTCCAGGCATGCGAATGCGACAGCAGAGGCGCCGGCGAGGCCGAGGGCGTGGAAGTGGAGTAGGCCTGAATGGCAGCAGGCTCGGGCTATGACTCTGACTCTGACTCTGGCTCTGACTCTGACTCTGACTCTGACTGTGACTCTCTGGCCGGGTCGTACTACTACGCGACTTACAACTGCAATTACAACTACAACCGAATGCTGCCCGCTGCTGCCGTCGCTCCTCCACCTGTTGGCGCTGCTGAAGTGAAGGGGTTGCCCATGGCGTGGGCCGGAAGATGGCGGCGTTTGCTGGGGCTTGCGTACAATGAGCCAGCAGCGATGTTAACTGAAAAATGCTTTTCACTACGGCTGTTGACGGGAAGTTGGGTTAGCATTTCTGTTTGGCTTTTGGGGTTGCCTTGCGGAGGGCAGCTGCAGCCGGCGCTGTTCGGTGGTGGTTAGTAACTGTTCATGCTGCCACCCCCCTTTCGGTGGGGTTCGGCGGGGCCATAGTGCACTGAACTTGCCGCCAACTAAATATGCTCTACGAACCTTCTTTAATTGGGAAAGCATATGCGGCCGTAAGTATTTCTTTCGGAAAAAAATGGTTTATTATTTATTCATTTTGTTGGTGGTGCACGTAAGTATATAGAATCCATTAGGATATATATTGATATTTATGTAAGTCGATTAAATGTAGCGGCTTGTAAATTGGTATTTTTTGGATTGTTTTCATTTCGTTAAAGCGGTGCATTGTACGCTAATATGACATAATATTTATAATTTGTCATAAAAAAAAAAATATTTTTGTTTGATTTTTTGGATATCGTAATATCGTTTGCTTGAAGTTCACATTTTCCTAATCGGTTGTCTATATCGCACATGTTGTCGTGGAGCCGTCTTGGGGGAGTTAGTTACGAGTTATTAGGGCAGATATTGTCCATGGTCGAATTGCCACTTTTCCTTATTGCTGGCGTACCCATGATCGGGCAGTACCTTGGGCGTGCGATACAAGCTCTTCGAGTAGTTCAAATAGTCCTGGTAGGATAGTCGGGTAATAGCTTTAACATTATAGGAGGGGATCTATAAAGATGACGTACCTTTTCGCTCTTTCGCTGACGGGACATGTTGTACACATCCGCATTCTGTGCATCCGCCGGCTGCACTTGCACCACGGCCGAGCTGTTGGAGCTATTCGCCGGCTTGGAGTGGGACTTTAGCTTCAGCTTTAGATCAATGGCTGGCGGCGGCTCGTGCCTGATGCGCTGCTCGATTTCGTACAGCTCTTGCTGCATCAAATTAAGAGTAGACTATAAGGAAAACCACGCAAAGCTAGCCAGTAGCTTACCCTGTTCTTGTAGACCATGCAGCAGGCGCGCAGCGTAAAATAGTAAATGATCTCTACGCCGGAGAGCAGCGAGAAGCCCAGAAACAAACTGGCAATGCCGCCAAAGGAGACCAGCAGATCCACCCAGCCGAAGAGCACCTCACGCTTGTAGCGAATGATAGGCCAAGTGAGGAACTCCACCAGCACGCCAGACGCTTCAGCACGATCCATGCTTTGTGGTGGAAATGGAGGTAAGGAAAATATTAGAGGCAGACCTAAATGACCCAAGGTGAAGACTTTACAATTTCATGAGTTTGTCTATGTTGAAAACCGTCTTGGAGCAGCTCAGCTCGCACTGCAAGCAATCCTTAATGTTCGTTATGTTCAGCTTGTATTCATTGAGGCAGGCAAAGTCCTTGACCGCACACATGGGTACATTACCTAAATGCCAAGCATAAACATGATCTTATAGAAATTTCCGAAAGTTGTGAGATGATACGACTTACCAATGGGCTTGTAGAAGGGCGGATTGCATTTGCACAGCTTTATGGCCTTGGTCATGCGGCACTGCTTCATGCAGGACGAAAAGGTGTAGGAATCTGGAAAGTAGTTCAGTTTCACCTCGTCGCTAAAGATGCACTTGCGCTGGCCAATCGACAGCTGGCGGGCATCATCTGTGGTGTAAGTGTTCTTCTTGGAGATGCGCACCTCCACCAGCTGATCGTCGGTCCAGTCGATTTGGGCATTGAAATCTGAGCCAAAGTACTCTTCGTTCGAGAAAATGAATATCTGCAAGGCGGCGATTAATACTAACCCAATGTCCATAGCCGCACACAGAAAGCGAACTCACCCGAGAGGTGCTGTTGGGCAGAAAGAAGAGAGCCCATTTCTTGTCCGTTTCATAGAGGTCGTGAGGAGAGCCAATCCGTGAGCTGAAATACAGCTCAAGTATGAATAAATATGCCATAGTTGGTATGAGTGACCTACTCCTCGGTTGCCGTTGACATGAAGCGACTATTGAAGGCATAGCAGAAGCCATGCTCCGTGTAAATGGGATGAAAGTGATCGCAGCAGACAATATCCTCGTCCCGATACTTGCAGGAAATCAGCGTACTCTCGCACGGAATTTGCGCCCGGAAGGCCCATTCGCGTAAGGTGTGCTCCGCCAGCAGCTCCGGAGGTATGCCTTCTGCCAGCGTTCCGGCATCTCGAATATTGTCAAAGTTGAGCGAGGTTAGCTGATCCAAAAAGGGGGTAATCTGCTGGGCTTTCTCTGCATCGTAGTTGCTGGAAAAAAAGTGGAACGAAAGCTTGAGAGAGAGAGAGAGAGAGTAATTATACCAAGGATGATTTGCAACTTACGCCAGGGACTTGTAAACCTCTTCGTACGACTTGGCATGATCGTAAGCCGTCTCTGGACAAACAACCGTTGTGGGAAAGACAACGTTCTGATTGTGAAAGTCCGTGTCCAGGCCGGTGATGGTGGGATTCGTTTGAAACTTCTCCCACAGGCTCATGATAATGACCAGGGCGGTGACAGCACCAATCGAGGTGAAGCAGAACCACATGAACTTCTCGCCAATGGGCCGGCCCGTCTCTGCAATGTAACGCACGCCATGCAGCGTTGAGTTCTGGAAAAACTCCTTCGTTTGGTAGATGAGACTGCGACGAAAGATGACCAGAGTCTCCATCAGCCGTTGTCGTGTGCTCATCACAGCCGTATGATCCGTTTTCTCATACGGCATTTTCGTTTCAGGAACATAGCTCGAGAGCCAAACCCTGCAGCGTGCCACGCTACTTTTGCAACTAATCAACGGAGCCCCGGCACAATCGCTTTTGACTACGGCTGGCATTCTGTTGTGGTCATTTTTAGCTATTGTCACACTAAAAGCCTTTCATTGTTTATGCATTAGTCAACTGACTTTGATTGACCCCAAAAAGCATTGATGAAGGCAGATAATTAAACGCAAACGTGTGTAGCGGCTGCTTATCTTGATACCTCATTAACATTTGCCGTAATATCCTGTTGTCCTGTACTCCTGCTGCCCCTTCTGCTTAGGTCTGGGCTCGGCTGGGCTGGCCTGGCCGATTCTAGCCAGGCTTGACCTAGTCGCATCTAGTCACGGCATAGGGGTGACTTCTGCTGCATATTTGATTCGCCCTCGCTCCTTCAAAATGGCGCCAGCCATGATCGGCATAAGTGCTCGGGACTGCTATTAGAGTGGGTCGGTCGGCAGCTGCTGCCGGTCTACTAATTGGTCCGTAGTCTGCGCGATTTCCGGCGGCGCCGAGTACCCAAAAAGCAAACATGAAAAAAATATTGAAAGAATTAACTAACCCACTCACATACAAACCAAGCCAAGAAGTTCACAAGTTTTGTGTGAACTCCTGACACGGCAATGGAGCGGACGGCGCTTTGTTTGTCTGGCCAAGTGGCTACAGCTACAGCTACAGCTACAGCTTCAGCTAAAGAGCCAGAGCTCCGGCTCCAAGCACAAATGAAGTGGTTTCAAGTTTCAGCGCAGCATCACAGACAGACGAGAGCCGAACGTCGAACGTTGAACGGCAAACAAAAGGGCTGGCGATCACGAGATGACCCTGATTCCGTTCGCCAGATAAGTGCTGCGCAGCCTGCAGCCTGTGAGGACCTCTGCATTTGCAGTCCTCTGACATCTAGAGTTTCAATTTGGCGCCAGAGACCAGCTCTCCTCGTCTCTTCATCTCTTTGTTAAGGGGCTCTCGCTCTCTTATTTACTCCCAGCATCCACATCCAATTAATCACTAATTTGCAATTTGCAATTGCAATTTTCCGATCTGTATTACAGGTGCTGCTGCACTAGGTCACTTTCAGAAGGATTAACACAATAGTCAGGGGAGTAGCTCCATCTACAGCTAACCGCATGCAATTACGCGACCCACTTAGGGCGAATGCCTTAAGACTTACATATCAATATACTCTGATCCCTCCTGGGTACTAGGAGCTTATTAACAAATCTGTAACGCATTTCTCATGAGAAATATTGATGCCTAATATAAATTGCAATGCTTCAAACTCATTTGTGTAAAGAAATTATTTAACTTGATGAAAATCCACATAGTTTCCCAAATAATATTCGCTCCATGACTTACGTGGTTTTATATGGGTTAAGCTAATTTTTAAATATGCTATTCCTGTGATCCTACATAGTAGATATAGAAGATGATATTTTTGCATTATGAAACAGCACTCTGTCAATTTACTAACACATTCGAACGGCTCAGTCGTGCACTACGGGCTGTGGAATACTCATTCATCTCTAGTAAAAACGGTGCTAGCTACAAAACAGAATATATACATATTTCTCCAATTCGCCACGCCTTCAATTAGTTTTACTTATATGCATATTTATAAGTATGCAACTTAGTAAATTACTGGACTAAGTCACAGATATTCATAGAAATAGAATACTTTGGTAATAAAACTATAAGGGATATACGCTTTAGCAGTTAGCCACATGCAGATATGTCCGCCATTTGATTTGTCAACCGAAGTATACAAATCTAGTTTCTAGAAAATATTTCAAAATTTATTGTATCAATAGTATTCAAAATATAACTGAATTTATACAAATCACTATATACAGTAAACCCCTATTATGATGACTCCGACCGTTCGTACGGTTTATGCAACGAAAATTCCAGTACCCACAAAAACTTTTGTGAGCAACCTTATAGTACATTTCGGATATTACGACGGTCTTTATAAGCGGCTTCTACTGTAGTTATGTAGATCTGAATTGCGATTTGCACACAGTGAACGTGGACATGTATTTGTGATCTGTATGAGACCTTGATAAAAAATTCATTTTAGTTTTTAGTTTAGTTTTACCCGATTCGCAATTTGTTTATGTTCTCGTATTGTCAACGCAAATATCCATTTAAAATTGTATAAGATACGAGAGTTTCAGAGATACTAGAAACATTTTATTTTCATATTTTTTCTTATTTGCCACATCGAGCAAATCTGAATCTGCTCTCAGACGAGGGTACACACGAGAATGCATATATGTATGTATTATAAATTTCAAGTTTCTAGCTTCTAAATGGTTTGCGTTCATACGTACGGACAGAATAATGGACGGACGATAAGCACAGCAGATATTGTTGGAACCCAATATACATGCTTTGAATTGACTGCAAGAGTATATTGTCTTACAAACCTGCAACAAACAGTTCCCTTTAAAGCAATACCCCATATAGTCCAAGGTTTTGTGATTTAGATCACTTAATCATTGCACTCATGCCTACAATCCGAGTGTATTCAGTCTTCGGCCATGCGATAATAAATATTTTCCATTGCAATTTATTTTGTCCTTTTTTTTTATTCAATGAGCGAACTTTTTCTTATCAGCGATCATTTGTCAAACCGTTGCGAGAAGCTGGTCGCAAAACGTTCCGCAAAACGAGAGCCGAGTGGACAAAAAAAAAAAAAAAAACAAAATAAAAAAAAAAAACCTTGCCAAGTTCCCTTGACGAAGGGAAATGGGGCACAGGTAGGGGCAATTGCAACAATTTGTTGGCTCCAATGCCGCGCCAGTTGACAAAAATCAACGCCACCGCCATCTGCACGCTTATAAATAAGAAATCCAATAAGAAGGCCACGCTGAACTGAAACCGAATCCTGAGCCTTTTTTAGCTGGAGAGTCGAACCTGCCAACTGAAACTCGTTGTAGGCTCGTGTGTGTGTGTGTTTTTGTAAAGTGAAGCAGCAAGAACAAGAACACGAACCTTGCCAAAGCCCAAGTCTCTTTTCTTGTGTGAAGCTTCTATACGATCTGCCACAGAAGACAATGTGTATGTGTGTGTGCGTGAGTGCGTTTCTATGTCTGTGTATGTATGTGTGTCTGTGATTAATGGTAATTGCTTTTATGGTTTTTTATGCTCTGAACCCATTGAAAATGGGAAATCAGGGTATAATGGTTTTGTTAAAAGTATGTAATGGGCAGAAGGAGGCGTGGCAGACCGCATAACGTATATATGTATATTCTTTACCAGGGTGACGAACTTAGTCGATATAGCCCTGTCCGTCCGTCGATCTCAGAAAGTATACGAGCTAGAGACTTCAATCTTTTTTTGTTAGGTCTGTGTATTGCACACGGATTACGAGTTTGTTACAGAAATTCGATAACTATTTCCGTTTCAGAGTTATCGATTAAAACATTTATCGAGAATTTGTTAAAAAATTATATTTTGTTCATCTTTAGAGCTGGAATCTCCTAGTCTTCTGCATATATATAGACACTAATTTCATACAATTTCGATGTTAGATTTTGGATACCTACCCTGAAGTCGCCCCCATCCTCCCAAATGTAAACAAGTAAGAAAGCTGTAGTCGATACTGCTCGATTACGAAATCCCCTGAGCCCTTCTTCGAACGAATCATATTCCAAGAATGCTGCGTTTCGATTCTCCACGCGTAAGAAACTATACATGCAAAAACACGAGCACACACACGCTTGTAAGCATGTATGTGTGTGAGCAATACAGGCGGCTTGCTGTCTCGATGCCTTTGTTGCCGCGGCACATGGGTTTTGATGAGAAAACTTTAATGATTGATATTTCTGTTTCTAGATGGACAATCGTGTTGATATCTTCAGATTATGATTATGATATTCATATCTATATGTTAAACTTTGGTGCAGTTTGCTGCATGTCTCTAGTATTTGAAATGCATTTTTTACACATTTGGGGGTGGTGGGGCGAAATGGGGACCGGAATCCAAAATCTGACAAAAACCGAAATTGTATTAAATTAGTATCTATATATATGCAGAAGACTCGGAGACTCTAACTCTTAAGATGAATTAGCTAGAATTTTATAACTGGTTCCCGATAATTTCGTTTATCGATAACTTTGCAAATATACAAGTTATCGAATTTCTGAAACAAACTCGTACTGCGCGTGCAATATACGGACCTAACACAAAAAGAATGAACTCTCTAGCTTCTTGTATCTTCGGAAATCGACGCGTTCATACATACGGACGGACGGACGGACAGACAGACATGGCTATATCAACTTTTCTCGTCACCCTGATCAAGAATATATATACTTTATGGGGTCTGCCACGCCTCCTTCTGCCTGTTACATACTTTTAACAAAACCATTATACCCTGATTTTCCATTTTCAATGGTCTCAGGGTATAAAAATATATTTCAAACACTGGAGACATACCGTTGGGTTTGCCATATTCATATGAATGTCGTGATCACAATCTAAAAGTTTGATTACGATTGTCCGTCTAGAAACAGAATTATTAATCAAATAAGCTGTTGTAACATAACCCATGTGGCAGAGCAAGCGAGACAGCATGACGCCTACAATACGTATGTATACACATACATGCATACAAGCGTAGATCAGCGTGTATGTAGACGTGTAGACACGAAGCGAAGCATTCTTGGAATATTATTGGTTGGAAGTAGGGTTCAGGGGATCTCGTAGTCGAGCAGCCTTGACTACTTTATATTTATTTATTTTTTTTGTGCTGCAATTTGTTGATATAATTTCGCTTTTAGTCGCAACAGCTGCCGCCAAGCCACAGTCACCCAACCACCACCATACCTCCAAAGATATATGTATGTACATACATATGTATATGTATATACATTCATATATAGAATATATAGAATAGAAAATCAATTTGATGTGAGCAATGAAATATATCTATTTAAAATGGGGTTTACTTTTTGTTTTTAACGTGATTAACGCCTAGCTCTATTGACTGCTGCAGCTCCTTCACAGCCGCTTTCAAGGCTTCCTTTTCGCAATCATCGAGACAGGGCAGACCGTGGTTCTTGGCAATGCCGTTCTTGTTGAAGCTGAGAGGCGTGGCAAAGAAACAGGCATCTGTCACAGAGGACTCGACGTAGGCGCACTCTAAGGGCGTCTTCTCACCCTTGAGGCCCTTGAGCAGAACGTCTACGAAACGAGCCGCTGCAAAGGCCATGGAGAGGGTGGCAGATCCTTTGCCGTCTTTGGCCTTGATAATTTCCTCACCACCGGTCTGGATGCGCTTCACCATAGACGCAATGCACTCCGGACTGGCATTCAATGGGGGCTGACATTGCGACATAATTGGTAAAATCGTTGTACCGGCATGTCCGCCAATGACTGGTATCTTCACCTTGGTGGGACTGATCTTCATATAGTCACCAATAAATCTCTCGGCACGCACAACGTCCAGTGTGGTGACACCGAACAATCGCTTGGGATCGTAGACCTTGTTCTGTCTGAGAACTTCGGCGGCCATTGGGACTATCGCATTGACGGGATTCGTGACGATCACGACCATGGCCTCGGGTGACTTTTTGGCAACCGCAGCCACCGTGGCCATCACAATGTTTCCATTCACCTCAAAGAGCTGTTCGCGGGTCATGCCTGGCTTGCGGGCCAGGCCGGCCGTAATCACGACAACGTCACAGCACTCGACCGCCTTCTCGATCTCTTCGGGTCCCTGCATGCCCCGCACAGAGGCCGGCGCGGACACGTGCGACAGGTCAGCCGCAACACCTTTCACACCCTGGACGTCGTGCAGCCTGAGGTCCTTAATCCGATGGTCTTTCATCATTAGCAGTGACAGGGGCTGGCCAATGCCGCCAGAGGCGCCTATCACGGCTACCCTGAAGTTACGGCACTGTAAAAATCGGCTTCTATTATATTTTAGTTCGGCTAATGTGGCTAATCTTACGCTTACCAATTGAAGTTGGCATGTCAACAGACTGCAATGACAGCAAATGCAATTATTTGCCAATAATAGGCTCTTGATTCTACCACCAAACATATTCACCAGCTAAACTAGTAGCAATTTTGTTGAAGAACAAACCGGTACTGAGAAAAACTACGTTACACTTATAAAATTTGAGAGATTAGCAAAATATTTGTAAACAGTTCCATGACATATATTAAAGCAATTGACATTTAACACAAAAATACTCGATTGCCGATTTATGCACGGACTATTTCTATCGCTTTTTGACAGACAGACTGAGAAGTAACTATAAAGTGTCAGCTATATAAAGTGGCATTTGAAGAGAAATGCAATTTAATAGTTATATACATAGATAAAAAAACTTTGTGTAAAGAAAAGTTAATGTCTTAAAGTGTCCCAAGGGGAAAAACTTTAAGACGGTTCAGCGCAGCGAAATCAAAAAGTTTTGCTAATGAAAAAAATAAATAAAAATAAAGGAAAAACATAATAAATTCAAAAATGACGAAAGGATACAAGGAATATTATGTATGGGGTATGTATATACCCATATTTAGAAACCTTTCCCACTTCTAAAAAGTTCAGCTGCCAACAATACATGTATTCATGATCAAATGAGCGCTGCCAAGCAGTCCCCATTTATTTATATGAACTTTATTATACATTTTTATGATTTAAATATTTCGTTTTATTCACACACAATATAAAAACGGTATTACGGCAATTAGCTTCATTTCGATTTCTTTAAGAAATTACATTAATAAAAAAAATGTATTATTTAACATGAATATTGCCTGTCTTAAGAGGTACGGAACTGTAAAGTGTTGAAATAACAAAACATGAAACAATGAGAGCACTTAAATTAATAAATATATACTTGATGTTTCTCTTTACTTAATATTTTATTAAAATTTTTTATAATAATGCATCTCTAACGGCAGGCAATATTCAAGACTAATAATAATAATAATAATAGGCAGTTCGTCATGCAACTGCGCGAATCCTGGCTTAAGTATTTTATGCATACTCCATTAATCAGTCACTCTCTTCCAAGGAGAGCGACCGGCTAAGTCGGCTATTGCCGACATAGCCCGGCGACACTGGCATGGGACTGGCCTCCTGGCTGACCTCGCGGTACTTGCTGAAAATGCCGCGCATTTTATTCAGAGGCGTTTGGAATGACTGTGAGACGGAGGCCCCAGTGAGTTTCTGATGTACAGTTGCCATGGCAAGCGAGGCAAACGATGGTAATGGCGATGAGCTTTGTTTTGGCGATGATGTTGCCAATTGCCACGATTTGTCTGGCACGCGCTGCGATCGTGCCGACTTCGGAGGCGTCGTTGGCGTTCCAGCAGCCTGTCGACGTGATATCCCTGGGTTTATCTTGGGCGTGGCGAAAGTAAACAGACGTTTAGGCTGAACCACCGAATCGCTGTCGCTCAGAATACTGCTGGATTTGCAATTGGCTGCGTTGCCTGCCGAATTGGGCGGGGTGCCAAGGAAATGCGATGGCTTATGCAACTTTTGCACGTTCTTCGGGGAAGGGAAGCTATAGAGGAGATAGAGATGCGCATTAGTTATGTTTGCATTTGACAATGGCAAACACCAGTTGCCACTCACAGATCCATCTCGGCAGTAGAGAAGTTTTCCATGGCTGCTTGCCAGGCATGTACAAATGGCAGCGTCTCTTTATCAATGTCCACGTGGAAAATAGCGTTGAGCACATCTAAATCGCGCTTGGTGGGCTCCTTGCTGCAATGGTTTGATGTTTGATAACATATTTCATATTTTACACATTTTTGTAAATTTACCCAAAAATAAAAAGTTCGTATGGGGGTTCCACATCACTGGACAGTATTGGCGATCGGCTTTCGGGTGGCGTCATAAATATCTCCTCATCATCGCTGCTGTCCTCACCACCGCCGCATTCGAACTGAGAATCAGTGAAGAGGGTTAGAATATATATTGACAGATGTGAATCTAGATTCTTTTGCTTACAAAGAAAGAGTCATCGTTGGTGTCATCGTCGTCATCATCGCTCTGGTTCTCGTTGCTGCGCCAGGTGCCCGTTTCGGGTATGGGCGCAACGACATCCGCATTGGGCGCGGCAGCGCTCTGGAGAGCGACTGCGGCCGATGCCAGCATTGTTGTTGCATTGGCAAAATCTTGAGCCTGTGCCCGCATAGATTCGGTACGCTTTCGCCTGCTCGTCTTTCGACTCAGATTCGCATCCCACAGACAGTTGCAGTACTGCTCCAACTCCCAGGCGGCAGAGCATAGTTCCTCGGTCTTCAGTGCGTCCGGCAGCTTGACAGTCGGTGCCTGCTCCAGCATGAGCAGCATACTGTCGCATACGCAGTGTAAGTGCTCACGTCGCTCACCATTTAGCTGGAGCATCTTGCGCAGCATCTGCATCAGCTGGTTGCGCAGCTGGACGCTGACTTCCTGGGAGTGAGCTATGTAGCTGGCCACTAGGTGAGCGATGCGCGAGTGCACCTTGCCAAAGTCTACGCTGATGAAGCGTGCGTCGTCCTTGAAGCTCACGATGAGAGATTTCAGTCTTTTGAGCTCGGAGAGCAGTGTATCATTGATGGACACCATGTTTCCAATGTTATTGATGAGCGTCTTAGTAATACGTTTCGCGAATACCTGCAACGACTTCTCCACACAGGTGTAGGGTGTCATTACTTGCGTAATTGGGCCACCACCAGATGCTCCAGAGTTGTTGGATTTGGCTCGATCAGCCACTAAATCTATATACTGACGCATTTGAGAAAAGTTCCACGCCTGGTCTGATTTCTCTGCCAGCATGGAGGCTTGCGCCTGCTCGTACTTGGCAGACAAATAACCCTCGAGACGGCGAAGACCATCCGCGGAGGCCATGTCGACAAAAGCATCAAGGAAATCCCAATACTCGCGCCACTCCAACTGCTCCTGGCGCGCCAACTGTCGACCGACCACCTCGAGGCCTTTCTCAATGTCTGAGTTCTTGATGTGACGCTCGCGGAAGCTGTCGTTCAATGTAGACACGGACATGTTCAGACTTAGCTCGGTTACGTCGAGTGATGTATCCATGATAATCGGGGACGAGGAGTTGTCGCGGTACTTCAAAAACAAATCCGGTTTCATTTGACGTATGGGCGTTGAGGGCATGTTGCATCGGTTGTACGTGCAATTATTATTGTGCTCAATGGGGTCCACATCGGTATTTGGCAGCACTGCCGCCTCCTGTTGAGGCTTGTGATTTCCATTCGCTTCGTTGAGTGATGTATTTAACGCCGCGGCTCGTGGGCTAAAGAGCACGCGTCGTCGCGACACTATTCCAGCGCTTTCGTTGAAAAGTGCCTTGCTCGGCGACTTCATGGGCGAAATGTAGCTCGAGTTGGCCAAGGGTGAGACCACATTGCTGCCAATACGCGGCGGCGTCTTCCAGCGACGAAAGAAATTCATGGCCTGCTCGCGTGGCATAGGTCCAGCCAGAGCGCTAATCTTTAGGTCCACATTCAGGCGATCCGACTCGTCTGTCTTGTGCTGCAGAATCTAAAAAAATGAAGAATTGTCACTTGATTAATTTCGGATAGCTGATGATAGCAACAACACTTACCGGCGGATCATTGGGCGTAAAGGGATGTCCAATTTGTGGTGGCAACTGGTTGCCTACAGCGCGTAGAACGGGCACATAGTGTGGCTCCGACAGGAGGAGCTCCAGCTTCTTGATCACCACTAAACTGGCGTTGGGCACACGTTGGCATATGATCTGATTGGTAAGAAGGCGTTAAACCAATCTATATATATATATATATTTGTATGACTATATATGCCAATGGATTACTTACTTCCTTAGGATGCATACCTTCCGAGTTCTTCAGCGACTTGCATTGCGGATACGAGGTCAGCACTTCAACAACGGCAATATGACCGTTCTTAGCGGCAAAGTGCAGCGGAGTCTCGCCGCGTCCCTTGTCGGGCATATTGAGATAATAGTCGAGTAGATTCACGTTCAGGGCGGCGCACATCTCGTTGCTGCTCTTCTTGCCCGCATACAGCTGTGTAAATTCGCGATCCGATACGATCTTCAATATGAGCTCAGCGACGCGTGCCTGATTGACTTGGGCGCAAATGTGCATGGCATTGTAGCGATAGCCCTCCTTCAGGCTGGTCGGCGTATCACCGCTGCTGATCAAATAGCGGGGATTGTCCCAAACTGTACGCTTGACCCGCTCATAATTGCCAGCCTCGATTTGCTTACGGAACTCGACCAGCTCTTGCTTGGTGGGCGCCCGAAACGGCGGACGCTCGCCATTTATCGGAGTGTTGCTGCTGCCAATGCAATTGGCATTGCCAATCGTGAGGCTGCCACTGCTGCTGCTGCTGCCGCTGTTGGTGACGCTGCTGCTATTGTTGTTGCTGTTCGGCATGGTTAGTAGCATGCTCGACATGGCCAATGGGAGTCCGGAGGAGGGTGACGCACTCGTGCTGTTGGTGGGTGACGAAGAGAACGGACTCTCTGCGTGGGCAGATGTCGATTTGTAGCTCAATGTTGTAGGCAATTGCACCGGCTCTGCGAGAGCAAATTGAGAGAACATTTATTTTTATTTTATTTTATATATATATTTATATTCTATGTCTGAGAGGTAAATTGATTATGTATTGAAAAATACTTACTGCTGGCAGGTTTTGCCTTGCCGTAGCGCTTCAGGGACTGAATGCTCTCGAAGCCGAACTGTACGTAGCTTTCGGCCTGTTCACGGTTGGGAAACTCGCGCAGACGCGCCTCCTTGTAATGGCGCAAGACGTCCAGCGCCTTGGACTTCTCCTTGAATATCAGCCAAAGCGGCGAGTCGGCTGCAAAGGATTGGGTATGCAGTAAATAATTTAAACAGTTAAACTGCCGAGCTAACGAGCGACTGATCGAGCGAGCGAATGAATCAACAAAAAAACTGTCAGCAAATGTCACTCGCTGGTTGTCGTCTGGTCACGCCATCTGTACGAATGGGATGATGCCAGGCAGAGCAAGAAATATGTTGAGCAAAACAAACATTATGCTAAACAGCGAGAGAACAGACGAGGTCGCGTGCGAACACCGGGAAACAGAAAGCGTACGGCGGACAGTGGACAACGTACGGCGGACAGCGGGCAATGGACGCATTTGACGCGGAACAAAACCGAGCAACCGACCGAACGACAGACATACAGACCGACCGACCGAACGAACGACCACCAGCACCACAAAGGGAAAGAACACAAAACAATCCGTGGGCGATGTGGACGACGTTGCTTGCGCAGCATCAATATTCATGTTTGTGAGAATGTGCGTATGACGCAGTTATTGGCACGCAATTTTTCTCTATTATTGCTCTTGTTTATTTTTCGGCTGACTCTCAAAACTCTGGGCGAACGAGGCTGGCTATAGCGATAGAGGTGCTCAGAGCACATGCCATCAAGACTAGCCGAGCCAGGTCAATTTAAATATGGAAACATCGTTGTGCACTCTTGCTGTCCACCGTCTCTGCAGCTCATACTAATTTTAAATAGATACTTGAATAAATACAAAAGTCTACTTATGATATATACCTATGTCCATATACATACATACATATATATATATGTAAAGATATATTGCATTTATTGCGCTGGGCTGAAACTTATTCGTAAAGAAGTTTGTTTACTCCACACTCAGATTACCTATTTCAATTAACAATATATACGCATGAATCAAATTTGTTTACTTTGATAAGTCAGCATTTATGATTATTTATAATGCCCAACTCTTGACCAAACAAAAGTGTTTCGTGTTTGCGACAACAATTGAAATAGGAACACACTTTCTATAGTTGGCCAGAGAATAATAAATAGTTACTCAATTGGTTTCCTTATTGGAAATTGAATTAGAGACAGCAATGGGAATGGGAATATGATTTGTATAAAGTGTTAAAATCTTGTTGACATTCTATTGCCATTCACATAGCATTGCATTGTAAACATAAGATAATATAAATATAAACCCGAAGATTGCTCAATATTCCTTTCTCTTTAGGTTTGAAGAGTTTGATTCTAGTTGACCATATTCTAATAAATATAATATAATCCCTAAGATTGCTAAATATTTCTTTTTTTTTGGTAGAAAACTTTAGACTCTAGTCGACCATATACCTATATATACACACGCACACTTTCCGATAAAAAGTTGCAAGCTTGTTTTGTGCGCATTTTAATTAGATTACGTTATGTCAGAGGTGCAGCTAACCGATTCAATTCACGGCCGTAATCGTACGTTACCCATATTTGTTTACAACTTGTGCATCGATGACGCCGCTGCTAACCCCACACACCCACGCACACACCCAGTTCTTCCGAGTGCACACCGGGGATCCGTGCAATTGATGAGTTGATGCAGCCGGCACAGGCAGCGCCAGATCAAAGCCCAAAACGAAATACAATTAATTTCATAATTTCTCATAAAGGAATTTTAGTGAATTTCGTACTTTCGTACTTTCCACATCAGCGAGCTATCAAACTCGAACAGAATTATTCGTTAAGAAAATTAATTAAATGCAGAATTTTTCTTCTTTGTTCAGATATGCAGCAAAGGAAATATTTAGAATTTACTTCGTGCTAACCGAATGGAACTTTGACTAAAGAACAATTTGATTTAGTTATACATTAAGAAGAGCAAAAATTGATATTTTATGGCATTTGCACATTATCTATTCCTACGACTATATCTGACTATATAATCCGTTCACAAAGGATTGTAGAAGAAAGTCAAATCAATTCAAGAAATTTCATACTTTCTCGAAATGCAACAAGTAAATGTTTACGAATTAATGCTATGATATGATATGATACTGATATGCAAAACTAAACAAAAAACTATTTGCTCAAATATAGAATGCAATTATTGTTTGTTGTTTATTTTCATGTTTATAAACAAAGAAAAATGATCACTTTTCTACTGATTTTTAAGGAAATAAAAACTGCTGCGCATTTAATTGAAGTTAACTCTACTTTAAATACTCTCACATGAGTGCGCTTAACTTAATTTGACAACTTTATAAATACCATCATCTGCAAGCGTATCGAAAAACGGTAACTGCGATGCGCAACAAATGACGCCGTCGCTTCCTTAAAACGCGCGCTTTGATTACGTTACGGCACGAAACAACAAGCTCCAATACAAACAAGTGCGTATGTGCGTGCGTGCGTGTGTCTGCGTGCTTGCTTGTTTATATGTATGTACATGTTCGCCTATACGTATATATGTATGTCTGTATGTATATTCGTCTGTTCATATTTATATTTGTGTGAGAACGTATTGGGCGGTCGGACGCACATCTGCATATTATTCACACAAATATGGCGACACGTCTAGAGTGCAGCACACAACACACTTACGTGGATATTCGGGATCCTCATATGTGGATGATTCTTCAGCGGCACTAGCCGGACATTCTGGCGAAATCTTGATATTGTCCGCGGCTATGGAGCCCGCACATTGAGTCAAATTGCCTTCAAAGCCCGCCTTAGACGGCGGTATATAGACGCCAAAGTAAGCCATGGATGCCAATGATTGCCACTGGTGCCAGGGATGCTAGTCCATCAAATGCAACATGGAAACACAGAAGGTGAGAAGTTTTATATTAAATGCACAGCCTTGCAAATATATGTAGATGAGAGCAAGATTCTGCGAGTCGCAAACAAAATGACGTCGAACGCGCGACTACAACTCACAACGCCAATGGAGTTTCAGTTTTTCGCCTCGGTCTCTTACCTTTATAAAACACTACAGGATTATTCAGACACTACTTCACATTTAATTTTAAGCTTTTGTTTTATTTGGTTCACCATACACACGAAATTCGCATATAATTGCAACAAATGAATGTGTTTATGCTTGAGTTCGAAATGCAATGCAGTGTCGTGTGGGGATGGTAGAACGTATCGATATCAAAATAAATCTTCAGTAGTCGGTAGAGACTCGGATTTCTATTCGATACAATGTCAAATTTACGATAGTCATCGCACATCTATCGGCAAGTAAGGCAACGCCTGCTATCGATACTTTCGATCATTAATATCGGCGCACATTTGAATTTAAAAAAATCAATTTTTAAAATAATACAAACCACATTTTATGTGCACAAAAAAAAATAAATAAAAAAAAAAAAAAATATATATATATATATATATACACAAATTGTGTGTACTAATTGAGAATGTCAATCGATCAACGTGTACCGCAAACGATTTATTTATTATTCGTATTTATTACAAAGCAGAGATACTTTTAATTTTTTATATGAAAGCCATTTTAGAAAACATTCAATAGAAGGCGTACCAAAATATTTCGGTTAAAAGTAGCCCAGTAACCACGATGCCATTGGTAATACATATTTTGAAAGAATCGTGTCTATAATTACCATTTCGTAAATTGAATAATGGACATATTAGTTAAAAACGTGTCGTAACAATTTCGACAAGCAAAATTGACAAAAAGTCTTGTGGCAGTAAACAGTTTATATTGTATATGAATTTCTTTTCTTTTTCATTTTGTTGTTTTTTTAGTGGTATGTTTAATTTATTTTGTAATACAATAATTTCATATAAAGTTGCACTATATGCTAAACTGGAAGGAATGATTGCGTTTAATTGTTGGACAGACACAAATCGAAATTGTATAAATATTACATACATATTAATCACGAAACTCGAAAGAAACGAAATAAAGTTATTGGAAAAATATTCAACAATTTAAAATTAGAGTTGCATAAATATTAAAACATAAATATTAAGTTAAGTTCCTAAAGTACACGAGTATATATATATACATATATATGTAGTATGTAAAGAGACAAAGAGAGAGTGAGTAAATGTAACTAAATTGAAATAATTGAGAATACAAATAAACCTGGAAAGCTGTCAGACATACATACACACACTCACACACATACAGAATAAGGTATACATGTGTGCATATATGTATGTATGTGTACTTAGAGAGAATCCTTCAGTATTCAATTTGCAGACAGACAGTATCAACAGTTAAAACTATGCAAATAACATTGCGCCCTTAAAACATACATATATATATATATATATATATATATATATATATATATATATATATATATATATATATATATATATATATATATATATATATATATTATATAGACGTACTAAACGTAATTTTGGTAGTTGGCTTAACACTAGTTGCTCGCTTGGTTGCCTACAAGCCCTTTGAGCTGCACGAATGCCTATCAATTAGTAAATACATACATCTGGCCCCGATCTGGATCTAGATCGGGCCGCTGCTTAAATGCTAGACTGCGCTCCATGGCGCCTACTTAATGATTATGATGTGTGTTTGCTGAAGGATAGATGATGGGTCGGTATCTGGGCCACAGTGGGAACAGATGGAGACGCAACGATGACGAGGGAAGGCTTCCTTCCACAGCAGACGACAATCGAAATTAAAGCTTTGTGTGTTTGACCGTGTCCGTCCAATAGTTCTGGATTGTCATCGCCTCCAGGGAGTTGAGGAACGAGTCATTGTCCAGGCTGTACATCTCATCCGAGTTATCCTAAAACAAACAACGAAAAGAAAGACCATCAGTTAGTCCAACTCGCATTGCACGCTGCCCGCTGCAGGCAATTGGCCAACGAATCCTTACACTTACACGCATCGTGCTATCATCGATGTAAACGCTCGAGTCGGGCTCGCTGAGCGCCTGCGGCTTATTAACATATCGCCGACGATAGAGCACAATGCCAATGGTGCCCACCGTGCAGCAGATGCCAAAGACCGTGAAGCAAATGGCCGAGATGGCGCCAGCATCCAGGAAATAGGTGCGCTACAAACAGAAACAAAGATTCAAGAGATTGAGTAAGTTCAGCAGCTCTTTTTGGTGGACAAGTCTCAATGTCAATGCTCACTTGTATGGCCAGCGCCTCGGAGGATATGTTGCCCTCGTCGGCGGAATCGTAGCCAGAGATGCTGGGCGCCGCCGATGCGGAGCGGGTAAGCAGGCTCTTCGTGTCGCTGGAGTAGTTGATGTAGCGATTGATGTGCTTATACTCGGCGGACAGGACTTTGGATTTACGCGAACGATGCTCGCTCTCAGCCCGGCGCAGCTCGTCCTCTTTGTTGGCATTCTCCAGCGTGAACGACACGCGCTGCAGCTCATCCGATAGCCACTCTGTGTTGATTTTTGGCGTTGAGGGCGTGGCCGGCACGGCTTGGCCGGTGCTGTTCGTTGGCGGGCTCGTTGTTGATGTCGTTGTTGTAACTGCTGCTGCTGCAGCTGCAGCTGTTGCTGTTGGTGTTGTTGTTGTTGTTGTTTTGATTGTTGCTGCTGCTGCTGCTAACGTGGAAGTTGCTGCAATTGTTGTATTGACGGCGGCGCCACTCGCCTTAGAAGCAGCTGCCGCATTGCTACTATTTGTACTGCAAGAGAGGAACGATTAGAGCTGTTTGTTGCACGACTGATGGAGAAGCGCTTACCTTGTGCTACGACTAAAATTCGTATAGTTGTTTAGTGGCTCGGCGGGCGGAGCGGCAGCGCCGTCGGGCACTGCCGCAGCAAAGTCTGCCGAGCGCTTAAACTCGAACTGATTGTGAGACAATGTTAGCTTGACAGTTGCCTCCGCAATCTCCTTGTGCTCAGTGTCCACATCGGCCACGGCATCCGCACTGCCCTCATCGTCATCATCTGCGTCATTTTCATCTACATCACCGGCATCATCATCGATGGAATCCGAAAAGGGAGCTTCAATGTCGTCGACATCCTCCGGCTGGCTGTCGTCTGTGTAGACAGCGGACGTTACTCTGGCCACCGGCGCCGCTGTCGTCTTAATGGTCAAGTCCATGATATTGCGCTGTGTGACCGTCGCCCAGGTCTGGCTGGACGTGGTCTGATATAGCTTCGTTGTCTGTCGACGGGCGTCAGCCTCATGGCTCGCCGCTTCCGTTCGCTCCAGCAGGCGCTCCTCCTGCTGTGTAGTTGACTCTAGGGTAATCTCGTGACTGGGATATGTGTGCACATGTATGATGCCATTGGGCAGCAGGACCACTGCAAAAGCGAAAGCGAATTATAAAAGAGAGAGACAGAGAGAAAGAGAGAGAGAGAGAGAGGGGGGGGGGGGGGGGGGGGGGGGGGGGGGGGGGGGGAGACTTACCACTCAGACAGGTTACCCAGAACCAATGCGACCACCAGTAGAAAGTCATGATGCGGCACGTGCTGTGGCCTCGACCCGACAATGTGGAGCTGCAAGACAAAGAGAGGAAACAATTGAATGTGAGCTCCAATGTTAACAAGCGTCGATCGCACTTAAGAATAGCCAACAACAATTATTGCTCATCCGCCCAGTGACTCAGCATCACAGGAGAGCGAGAGAGTGAGCAGACTGTGAGGGAGAGGGAGAGCAAGAGAGAGCAAAGCATTGCAGTAGCTACCACGATGAAGTCATCGAGTCATTGAACAGTCGTGGAAGTGCTTTACATTCTGCTAAAAAAAAAAAAAAAAACAAGTTTCGCTGGGCACTTTACTGAGCGGCCCATGACCAGGCCCGGAACAGGCCCGAACCAGGCCTCGACCAGGCATTGCCAATTTTGGTAGCTTCTGCTTCCCCTTGCACACTTGCCTCTTAACGAAGGTCGACGACTCGCCCTGGCAGATGACACACAACCAAATCTGTTTGTATCCCGTTCTAAATACATGTCTTTATGTCGCGACGCCCACACTCCAAACTGTAAGCTGGCAAATTCAACTCGTGTCATAAATAGCCGACTCTTGTACTCCAAAATTAGCATGCCCATCTTTGAGCTGCCAGACTCCAACAATAGCAACATCTTTTTATATATGTGTACATACGCTGTTTGGCGTCTACCAACTGTTTGCTTATTTAGTTTTATACCCTGTAAACAAATCTTCTCAACGCGGGTATCTTTTACTTTCTGTTAACAATCTTTTCTTTTTGCCTTTTTTGGCATTCTTTAAATAATGTTTTGCTTAGTTAATTATGTAATAATTCTCGGCATTTTAATTGTTAACAATTTTATTACTGAGGCATTTTTTAATAAGTTCATTAAGCAGCCTTACGGAATCGAAATAAAATGTTTTTTATTTCACAACTTTTAAAGTTTTATAGTTTAACTTTTTTGGAATGTGTTCAAATTTGTAGCTAAATTGTTGACATTTGTATTACACAATATATATAATAAATATGTAAGTATTTTTAAATTATTTTTTAATTTGCTGGAGTTTTTTAGAATTTATTCAAATTCTGTTTGTATATATTTTTTAGATAATTAATTTGCAATTCTTAGAAGTTAATTTTGCTAATGTTCAATTAAGCTTTTCAATTTTAAAAATTTATATATATGTATATATTTTTTTAGCTATTGTGCATTACAAAATGTAAATTTTTTATTCATTATATTTTATTCCTTTTTTTAGATAATTAATATGTTATGGGAAATAAACATTTGTCGTTTAACATTTTTTGCATTATTTTTTTTACATATTTATATATATTCTTTTTTATTAATTTTTTTTTTTATTTTATTTATTTTAGATATTTAATATTAAAAGCTTTTTTCGAATGGAAATTAAACATTTGTCATTCAATTATTTAAAAAAATTTTTTTTAGTATATTTGTTTTAATAATTCTATTTTATTCATTTTTAGATAATTAATTTGCAATTCTTAGATTTTTCTACGGAAATGTTTACATTTCTTTTTATAATTTGTATAACCTTGTTTTAATTTATCTACATTTAAAACAAATTTTTTTAAATTACATATTCTTTTATTAATATTATTATATTTATTTATATATATTTTTTTTCTTTTTTTGCTGTTTAGCTAAATTGTTAAGGTATTTTATTGATATGGACAGTTAGCAGCCAACTAAAAATTAAGTGATTGGAAATTAATTTTTTTTTTTTTAAATGTCTTTCAGATTTAAAAAAAAATGGTTTTGGGTAGTTAATTTTCTCAGCATTTATTTTAGCCAAGGTAATAAAACAAATGCTCAGTCAACCTTTAACATTTCAGATACTCATTGATATCCCACACATGGCATAGCCATAGTCTGGTTGACCCATTTCCGATGCTCCAATTTGATAGTGTGTATGCCTACCCCAAAAACTATGTACGTACTCCCAATTTTGTAGTGTTTGTATGTGTGTGTGTGTGTTTTTTCTTTCTTTCTTTCTTTAATTTTTTGGGTTAATGTCTACACAAACCAGGCTCGTTGAAAATTGCTCAAAATGTGTGCTGATAAGATAGTAACTGTGTGTGTGTGTGTGTGTTGCATGGGTGTGCCTGTATTGACAGCCGCATCATATCAGCAATATCAACTTTGACCCACATTGACCTCGCTGGACTAGTTACAGCCTTTGACGTCACAGGGCCACGAGCCATGCGACGCTCTTGACATGTGGCCAAGAGCGATTGCGATGCCACATTACGTATACGCAGAGCGGAACATTAAACATTAAGCATTATTATGGGCGACAGTTTATGCATAGCACGAGGCGTTAAAGGTCAGCCAGCAAAATGGTTGCTGCCATCATATTCTACAGCTCACAAATTGAATACAAAGCCGTAAAGAATAATAACAAATAAAAAACAATTGTTGCCCAAACTGCAAAGTGTGTGTGTGTAAACAAACAAACCATAACAAAACAAAACAGAGACCGCACACCGTAACGAATGACACCAAACGAGCGGAGAGACAAACACAGTAGACAAGCAGCCAAGAGACGTGCTCGCTGGAGGAGCAGCCACTGGCGTTAAGGTGATGCCGCACCAGAAGCGCAAAAGCGGAACGCGCATGAGCAACGCCCCTAGAAAAAGCAGCAGCAGCAGCAGCAGCAGCAGCAGCTGGAGCTGGAGCTGGAGTTGGAGCAGTAATTTCAAGAAGGCCCTATGTAAATTGAATGCGTTTGTTTTCTTTTGTCTGCTGAATCAACATCATCATCATCATCATCATCATATGTCTACAGACAAACACACATACATACATACATTTCTAATTATTAATGTAGCTCCAACTGTCGACTCCATGTCTCTCCCAACTTCTCGTGAATTGCAAAAGTTAACTTTTTCTTTTAATATTTATAGTTTATTATTAACAATTTATATATCATATACAGTTTGTGCGCTGCACTGCACAAAACATAAATCAAATCAAACGGTTCTTTTCCCGTTGCAGACTTTTTGCTTAGAATAGAATGCAAAGAAGAGAGCATTACGAAAAACAAAACTCTCATTACTTTCGGTCATTTGCTTTGAACTCTTTTTGGCGAGATATTTAGATAATCAATAGTCTATAAACATTTTTTCTATATGGAAATGTAAATATATATGCTTTTTTAACTACTAACATCCAGCACTACTATTTCTAGGAATGTACTAATTCCTGAGTAAATACGGCTAATAAACTATAGAAAGAAGAGAGATTCAATTATTTGTTTGTAAAGGCAAGGCTACATAAAAACTGAACCGATTTGAACATTTTTTATTCTTTTAATTTCTAATACCAGTTATTTTAATTAATTATACCAATCAAACACTATATTATCTCTTATGATCATATGTCATAGCATAAACTGTTAAGGATCTATTAGAACATATCGAGATTGTAATCAAATCAATTTATACTGAATTCTCTTATATATCTTTCTTAGTGGACATTAAATTCAAAAGAAAATGAAACAAAATATATGTATATAATATATATACTATATGAAAAAAAAAATATATATACATATATATTAATATATATATATATTCATAATAATGACGGGTTTCTCTATAAATCGTTTGCAGGCGAGAACATAAAAATACGTCGCAATGGAGAAGCTTCACCAGAAGGCAATCATCTTGCAAGACAGAGATCATACGAATTTCAATGAGAGAGTGAGAGTTGAGCATGGAATAGCTTAATGAATAAAAAATAAGAACCTTACAATTTCGCAACCGACAGTTCGACAGCACTATGAACCATTTGCAGCGATTCCAGGAACAACATTGCAGAAGAATAGAAGCTCGCTCTAGGAGATCGCGCTCTGAGCATCGCCATAGCCTTTCAGATCAGAGAGAAAAAGACAGCAGACGTCAACAACTACAGTTCGTAATTAAGGTTTAAATCAGAGTAACTGTTCGCCTTCTGGATGCGATTCATAAATGGATTATGCTCAACTCCACGCTTACGTTCAAATCGGCGATAGGAATAAGCAAAAGATCTGCTTCAAGTATTCCGAAAAAAATTAACTTGTGAACTTATAGATAGTGCTGTGTTTCTGTTAAAGCTAATAATCCTAATATTGAGCAGCCGCAACACTCAATGAAAAGTCTTTCAATCTTGTCTAATCTATCAATCTCAGCCAACATTGAGGCAAGTAGTTCGAGAAGAAAGTTTCAAGCACACTTTATCTTATACAAAATTATATATCATAATTATCTACATATTTTTATCTTTGATCCAATAAATTATACTCCTATCAGCATTAGTGCGTCAATGCATGTTTAATTGGCTCGTATCGACACAATATATAAATATACCTATGTACATATATAATACTAACGTTGTTTTTAATGATAAATATCAATTTGGCGCACCTTTGCTCGCTTTTACCAGATCAACACAATTATCAGATATACTAGAATTCACTTTTAATTATAGTCGTTAGATAGAATACTATTAGTGCTGTTTTCGAGAGAGAGAGAGAGAGGGAGAGAGTTAGAGGAACTGTTATGAAATATATAGATTGAGTTAAAACGTGAAAGCCAGCTTCTTTCTCTCTCTCTCTCAATATGAAAGCGATCGAGTAGAGGGACAACATGATTGCGTGTCAATTACAATCCTTGAGAGATCATGGCATAGATATAGGTTTTTCTTAAGAAATGTACTATTTATTGGTAATACGAATATTTTCATGTAACAAGAAGCTAGAATAAGTGGGTGATCAGTATAGATCACTGTAGCTCATTCATCGAAGTAAATGTTCTTCATGGTTTTCCTCCAATCCACTCTGAGGTAAGATAAGTGATAGAGAGAGAGTGAGTGTGAGAGAGAGAGAGAGAGAGACATAGAGAGAGGAAGACAGAGTTATCAGCATAGATCACTGTAGCTCACTGTTCAGTGTGCAGCTTACATAGCTCATTGCTCCTATTTTACTCTAATAAAATCAACATACTATATTATTCTCCAATTAAAATTACCGCTACAAATATAAATCACAATTCATACAAAAGTCCTTGCCAAGATTTCAACATACAAAGATCATAAAAACATTTGTTCAGCAATAACAATTAAATTATGCTTTGAATAAGTCTCAGGCAATGGTAGCCAATTATTAGATCTAATTACAAACTACGGACACTTGAAATGAAGTCAAGGCCGAACGGCCAGGTCAGTTGAAGCGGCTAAGACCAGTGGAAGCCATTGCAAAATCTCATTTAGGGCTCTTTTGGACCCTTGGGGCTTGGGGATGGCAGAGCACAAAAAGCAAAAGCAAAAGCAAAAGCGAAACAGATGCACTTTCATATGCGAAAGTAAACTACAAATAAAAACTGGCACAAGTGCAGCTCAACAATTGTCGGTAACTGCAATTAAGAGAGACAGAGAGGGGAGGAGAGATAGATAGAGAAGGAGAGGGAAAAAATCCAAAGGCAACCTTCAAGAAACAACAATGCAAATTGAAAAGCCGTCTGGGCAAATGGCAACAATTAAATGCAGCTTGGTATAGATATTATGCAAATGCCAAAATCAGACATAGCATGGGCATGGGCGTGGCACACACACACACACACACAGAGGTATACACCTGCACACTGATACAGCAATAATGCGGCTAGCAATGTCGTGCCTCAGAGCAACAACAAACAACAATGGGAAAGTTCACGCTCACTTTCTAATGCCAGCAGCGGCGCACGCGATGTCACTGGAAGAAAAAGACATCTAAAAGGTTGGGTGGGCTAGGGTGCGGATGAGTGGGGTAGGGTGCGGGTGCGGTAGGGTCTGCCTTAGCTGCATAGAGGGACAGTTTGCGGCTTGCTAGGTATACAGGTAAGTTTATTAGCTTAGAACTTGGCCGCAAGTCAAGTGCAACAAACCAGAACAAGAGCAAGACTGAACAAGATTGAACACGTAATGCTCTCATTGAGCGTGTTCGATTGAAAGACATTGCAAAAGTTGCGGCTCTATGCACTCAAAGTTCTCCAGCAAATTGAAGTTGAGACACAAAGCACTGCAACTTCTGTAGCAAATTTCAGCAGAATATTAGAGTAGTTCGAAATGCAGATTTCAAGTTTGGTTTTTGCATGAAGAACATATAATAAATTGCAAAAGATTACATCTAAAAGAAACAAAACTTTTATACCCTGATTTCCCATTTTCAATGGATTCAGGGTATACAAAATTCCTAAAGAAAGAGCACAAAGTACAGTTGCCTCCCTTTTGCATGGCTGGCCAAGGATTAGAAATTCTTTTCGATTTCATTTGTTGTGTGACTATATCAAATTCCTCGTCAAGTTTGTCTTACAAATGTTTAAAGTTCTTTCTCTTTGAACATGTCGGAACTTGCCCACATTTCATAATCTTTAATATTCTTAGCTACGCTCTACGGCGAGTTCCCTTGTTCTGATCTTTAATTTTTTGTTCTTCTCCATTGCACTATGGGCGATTTGCTCTGATAGGTGGCATAAAGTCAAAAAATTGATGGCGAAACATTAAGAAAATATTTTTTATTTATTGATAGTTTTTGTTGTCCCGGGGGTCAACTGGCAACGCTTTAAAGTCTCTGATCTGTTGAAGCTTTCAATTATATTAATTGCGCGAAAAGTTTGCTGCTGTTGTAAGTGCTTTAATTATCATAGTTTTCATTAAAAATAATAAGTCCAATATGCAATTTATAATCTATTATTTATGATAAGTGTGCATAATTGTTCGAGTTGTTTTTATTGTCCACTGTTATTGCTGATTGTATTTTGTATTACGTGAAAAGTACATATCAAAACACCCAACGAAAATTGGCAAGTTACTAAGCAATATGAGCAGTTAATTGTATTATTAACCTTTTTTCCTCGTTTTTGCTCCTTTTGAAAAAAAAAAAAAAAAAAAAAAAAAAACGCTTCCTGATCTGTGTAACAATAACCGCAACGCTGATACTGTCAGAGCGTACATAAAAAATGAAAGTAATATACATAGATAGTTTGAACAAAATTAAGCATGCAGCGAATTAAAGCCAAAGTGACTAATTTCGCCTATTATATATGACATTTCCATGGCACACACCCGAAGTCTTACACTGTACATAAAATATTAGTTGGCGGAGCAGATATTATGGATCTGTGTATAGTTCCTGATGGATAATATTTATAATGAAAACTGATATTTACGGAGTAGTGACGGACTAGAAAAGGGGCAGTAAAAAGGCGTGGCCCAATTGACGAGAAAAAACAAATCGAAAATTAAAGAAAATTATTAGTAATATTACAATTGCAAAAAAACAAGTAAGAAGGCTCTAGTCGAGACGACTCGACTGCAAGATACCCTGAACCCTGAAAAAAAAAAAATTAACCGTGTCTCTCTCTTTTTCTCTCTCTCTCTCTCTCTCTCTCTCTCGCTCTCTCTCATCCTCATTCACAGTGACAATGCTCCCAGCCCCATAATTCAATATGCCACGCCCCCAATTGGCATAGTTTTGGTCAATTAATGTCGTAGGTCCACTGTGCTTTAGTCGTTACATTTAGAGTTTATAAAAAAAAAAATTATATATTATAACACTGATGAAAAACTAAATTCCAATATCTCCATCACATCTATTTAAATCAAATATAATTTCCAAATTTCAAGTCTGTGGCACTCTCAAATTGTGTTCAAAATATTACAGAATGTAGTCAGATGCGATTTGACGAGCCTCCATAATTATTCGTCGATTCTTATAGGTCAGGTTCTTAACAGGATTTTTACGCTTTAAATTTTGTCACTTTAAATTTTAAAATTGTGAAATAGTAAGTTTTACTCTATTTTCCAGTCTCCCCATAGGAATAGTTGTGTATATCCGCGCTTTCATTTTGAGCTGCAAAATTTTAACTCTTTAGAACTTCAAATAAAAGGTTTTCCGATATACCGGACTATGCATTTTCCGATATGTCACGCCTCTGGAGAGCATTTCAGAAAAGTGTATCCACTATATCTTTACCTACAATAGCTCCGAAGTAGTTTCTCTTCACACGGACGAACGATTGAACGGTCAGACGGTCAGGACTAAATCCACTTAGCGCGTCATTCTGATCTAGAATATACATATTTTATGTGATCTGCCACGCCTTCTTCTGCCTGTTACATGCACTTTCACAAAACCGATATACTCCAATATGCACGGTATAATAAAAATCAAAGCATAATTAAGCTAAATTTGCTGGTCAAAGTAGGCTGGGTGTTCGGTTTTGGTCGGGTTTGGGGCCTTTTTAGAAATTCAAATATATTCAACCACAACAGACACAAGTAAACACGTATAGCTGAATTTTACAAAATCTAAAACTTTTTTATTAGCATTCGTGGTATTCTCTGCAATTGATAAAAACAATAAATTTCTCGATGGAAATTGTTGAGGTCACAAATACGTCGATCGGCGACTCGAGTACCAGCAGCAAGAAGGAACACGATGCGGCCTTCCGCAAGTTGCGCCAATTGATCTGCAAGCTGTCGATGTCCGATCAGATCGTGCTCTATCGCAATCACCATGAGGTGCAGCAGGTCTGCGATAGCGTCTGGCGGAGCGCTCATAAGCGCTTAGACTTTCGACAGTTGGAGCAGGAGCTGAGTGGCGAGCCGTTGACATATTTTCTGAACAACATGATGGATCACTTTCGGTATGTGTATTTCACAGCCGATCGTTTACAAGACAATCTCAATGTGCTGGAACGTGCCGGGGTCAAGTCCCTGAACAATGTACAGCACTGCGAGCTGCTCGTCAACCCGGATGCAATGCCCAGAAGCAGGAGCAGGCGACAACGTGAGACAGGCGCAGGAGATGCCGGACTCGGACGCGTTGTCGGCATTGCTGCTGTCCTTGGTGGCTCGATGATGCCACAGTGGCCTCTGCATGCCTTGCCCAAAATGCTGCGCAATCTGCGCCGCCTCAAGGTGTACTGCGAGGTGCAGGTGCATTTTATTGAACAATTCCCGCAGCTGGAGCTACTGGTACTCCATGGCGATGTGGCCCAATCGGCTCTCACTGGCATTTTAGAGCGCTGCAAGCAGCTGAAGCGACTCTTTATCAAGTGCAAGACACCACCACCTAGTCTTCAGGGCATCGGCTCGTGCCCCCGTCTGCAGGACATCTCGGTGCCCCTAGTGCTGTTCTTGGAGTCACGCGAGTCGGTCCTGTCGCTGCCTAGTCTACACTTACTGGAGTTGACTTTCGGCGGACAGAAGCCCGAGATGGTCATTGAGTGCTTGCGACATGTGCTGGACGCCAAGGCCACCACCATTGAGATTGCCCAAGTAAACTGTGCTTCCTTCGAAGGACCGTTCTGGATGCGTGATGCTGGCCTGTCCCGTTGCAACCGTCTCCAGGGACTCGTGCTAAACAATTGCCGTTTCCACGATCGCGAGATAAGCGAATTGAATATGCCACGAGTTGAAAATTATTTGGTACTAAGCGGCTGTCCGGATCTCAAGGAGTACCAGCTGCTCGATGTGATCAAGAAATGTCCAAGACTATCAGAGATCTACCTAATCGACTGTCCACTACTGACTGGCAAAGTGCTGCACGGCATCTATCGCATTCGCTGTAGCGAGAAACTTGATTATCCGATTAGCATTGTGCTTAGCCGCTGCGATGAGATAAGCAAAGATTATCAGGATTCGGTGGGTAGACAAATAATGAATAAAATCTATATATTTATCTGTATCTATCCATCTCTAACTATTTTGAACTTAACGCTAACTTCTATATCTCAATCTATTTCTCGGTATCTCAGTATGCTGACTATTGGTACTTCAAGCTGCAAGTGCTTAAGCTGGATCTTCTACTTGAGGAGAATAGACCAATTGAAGATATGCAGATGTTCTTTTACAAGATCCCCAGCACTGCGTGATGTACCAAACTTAAATATGGTAATTAAAGGGCACCCCAACTAGAGCTGAGGTAGTCCGCAAAAAAATTCAAAAATTTAGAAACCAAAAAAAAAAAAATGATTAGTAAGAGTTGATCTGAACGGTTCATTCGTCACGATTATTACTGTTAACGGTTACTAACGATAGTTAGTGTTTAAAGTGTACTGATTTTCTGTTCAAGTAAAATAGTATACAAAAAAATAAAAATATATAAATATATGTTTGTTGTTCATGATTTAGCCGACTCGCGGCAAGAACCAGCCCAACCCAGCACTCAGATCCACACAAATTCCAACTCAATGCCAAGCAATTGTTTTTTCTTCTTCTTCTTCTTCAATTTACATTTAGCTCTTACTTTGCGTGTCTTCTCCAGCAAGATAAGCAATAACAATAACAATTAACTCGCTTTATTTCATATGTTTCTGCCACTCGGTTTTTGCATTTCCCAGCCAGATTTCTACATTTGTGGCATAGCTGTGGGGCTGTGTGGCTGTGTGGCTGTGGGGCTGTGGGGCTGTGGGTGGCTGTACTTGTGGGTATGTGATTTGACATTTCACTTAAATAACAAACAACTCCATTTTACTGCAAGCAAATCGAAAGTGTCGAGCCTCCGGGCCTGAGGTCTGAGAGCAAAGCGAAATTTATGTCAACGGATTTCACTTGGGCAAGACAAAAGGGCCAAAACAGCAAAAGGAACATTGAGCTCTTTAATTAACAGAATTAGTATTATAATAAAATAATAATTATTTAAAAAAAAGTATTTGATTTCAAAGCAAATGCATATTTAAGCTATACATTATTCACATTTATTAGAGATGATATCTTTGTAAGCTTTAGGTATCAGGTAATATCAAAGATAAGTTGCCAAAAAGTAATCTCTCTCTACAGAGATTACTGTATAATATATGTATACTTCGTTATTTTCATAAATATTAGAAAAGTGGAAAAAGTTATACAAACATCTAAACACGCAATCATATGATAATATTGTGCCGGAATAGCAGTCAAAATATTTTGCTTCACATATCAAATAATGTTGTTTTATACGTCATTTTTTACTGAGATATCAAAATATAAAACGTTAGCTAGCTTATGTAGATAGAAATTATGATTTATGAGAGTTCAAGGGATTGTAGTAAAATTGTGGGAAAGTAGAGGAATGTCACACGTAGGTATTTTTATTAGTCAGGAATATACAAATAGCATACAAGACTTGAAAAATTAAAAAATAATAATAATAATATTAGTATTAATAATAATACTAATAATAATAATCATATTATTAATAATATTTTGAGTACTTTTTGGGTTTTTTAAAACTGAAACACTTAATGTAAATAATAAAGTAAATAATATAAATATAAAAGAGTTAAAAATATAAAAATAAAAATTATTAAAAAGTATTTAAGAAATCATAAAATCAACAATTGTTACAAAAAATAAAAGAAAAGAAAATAAAATAAAATAAAAAATAAATACCAAATAAAAAATGTATTAAAATAAAAAATTTTATTTAATTTAATACTTTAAATAAAGCATTAACATTGAAAATACCTTGAAAGAATGCCCAAGTTAATTGTTTAAATCACACAAAAGATGCGATAAACTGTGCACTATATAATACTATATATAAGACAATAATGCCATAACTTAGCTGCAGTAACGGATAATGAGCCTTGAGAGACACAACAAGGACAATATGTATGCACGACAGAGATAAAAGATTCTGAAGAGTCTTGAATTCATTAAATGCAGACGTATCTTGCTTTAGCTTTCTCTTAAAATAATATCAATTATAATAACAATGAATTTTAATTTCATATTTACAGTCTCTAACTGTCATAGACAAGTTAATATAGAAGCGTATTAATAGCTTGTCAGCCCCGACAAGGATATATATTTTTTATGGAAATAAAGAAGCTTCATCTCTTCACTTTGGTCAAAATAGAAACAAAAAGCAATTTCAACATTGATGAGACAGGTCTCTGATATATTGAACCACCTAATCGATGTACACCATTTTTGGTCAATTCTATTTCTGTGGCAGCTATAAAATACAGCGAGACGCCCGCTTTGGCTTAACAGTTACCTGAATTTGGCAATGACATCGCTTGGGCTTTCTTTGTGCTTACGCTTTTGGCCAAGTATTCGCCGGCCGCAGAGCCCAAGCAAATTGTCTATGCCGTTGGCCAAGGCATTGTATTCGCAGTATTTGGTAATATTAGAAAACGAAACTTTTGGTGCCGAACAAATGACACTGAATTGTACTTTTGCGTACTTCTTTCACTTTTTTTTTTTTTTTTTAGGGGGGGGGGGGGGGGGGTTGAGTTTTTGTGTTGGCATTTTCTTTATTGACGAAATGCGAAAGTGAAATTGAATGTTAGCTGATGAAACGGGGCGTTTCAATTGAAGGAACAAAGTTGGTATTCAATACAAAATTTATATATATATATATAAGCAATTCCATGAACGCGACGTATTTTCGATCATATTTCACAAACATTAAATTAATTAAAAAGTAATAAAACTCTTCGAATGCACTGAACCCAATGAAAATAGGAAATGCAAATGGGAATATTGGTTTTTATAATAATAATATGTATAATAGGCAGATGAGGGCGTGGGAAATCCCAAAGAGTATATGTATTGAACTGAGTTGATATAGTCAGGTGTGTCTGTACGACCGTCCATTTGCTTACTTGCTCGTCCCTTCATCTGTTTTTTTAAATATGGAACTCTTTAGGCAAATATAGTCGAGAATTTATATATGAAATATTTATTCCTATATAGCTGTACGAGTAAACAGTGTTTTTTAGACTACTGATTCATTTTTCGTATTATCGATAAAAATCGATAGTTAGAATTGGGTATAAAGAGCACAGAAAAGATGTAAGCTTCAAATTATCTGTTGGAGCTCCCGGCGATGAATGATCTTTGATGTATTTCGTATCCACTTCCTTATAATTTCGATAAAAAAAACCTATTTAAACATATGCTTTGGTAAATAAACACATAGTCATAATCACGCTCTGAGAATTTAATCAGTTCCACCTACAAGAAAAATTATTCAATAACAAAAATCCAAGTTAAGAGCATCTTCTACCCGGAAACGCCAGACTAGAGCACTCTTTCTCGTTTATCTTCTGCTATTATTGAGACTCTGGAGTTCGCATTTTTATTAAATTTAAAAAGTATTCAAAAATCAAATGAAACTACAGAAACGAAGAAAATTTAACTATATATAGTGGAAATAAATATCTTTAATGTTTACTTGATGCTCATCTCCATGTCGAACTCTTGCGTAATTCATTTTTTTTTTTACTTTTGCTGATGGCCCTGTATCTTTAATTTACTCCAGTCCTCAAGACCCATAGTACGGTAATTCCCATTCTTATCCAGAGCCATGATTGTGGAACCCACGACGACATTGCTAGTGGATCGGAATTGTGTCGTCGAGCTGCGCTTGCTCGCCGCTGGCTGGGCACGCGGCACATCCATGCCGCACGGCGGAGCGCTGGGCATGCCCTTGGGGCAGCCGAACAGCGGCGGGTCGACGTAGTGGAATCTCATGGTGCCATACGCCGGTGTGGCCGGGGCTGGCTGCTCACAAGCCCCAGCCTTTTTTAGGCGGTCCTGCTCCTCGTACAAATCGTTTATGATGGGCATCAGGGCATCGGCTATCGGTACGTCCTCCTGCATTATGGCAGCCTGGAGGCGCTGCTGCTGATGAGCGGTGAGCTTATATGTGGCGACACGTGCGCATCCATGACCATGCGGCCGGGCTCGTTGGACTTCTCCTCATCCACTTCCATACGCATCAGGCTATAGCTTTGGAAGTCAACGTTTATGGCGCTGCGCTTTAGTGGAGCTGCCCGCACTGCGCCCAGCGGTATCACCTCAATGGTCTCGGCATTCTCTGTGTTGATGTTGTTACTGTCATCCTTCGGTATGAGTTGAATGCTGGTGCTGGGTCCCACGTCGGGCGCGGCCTGATGACTCTCGGGGCGCCTAAAGAAGTCCAAGGCATTTATCATAGACGGCATATCGGGCGTGCTATGCTTAGTGCTCGTCATCACACCCGGCGGCAGATTCATGGTGAGGTGCGTTACCCCCGGTATGGCGTGCAAGTCGAGCGGCGGTTCAGCTGGCTGGGGCACCATCTGTCCAGTGTACATCATCTCGATGGTGGTGCCGTCCTTGTGCACCTGATTGCTGAGCGTGTACCACTGGTTCGGGGCACCCGGCAACGGACCCGCCTTGGAAGGGAAGCAGGCGCACACGATTAGGAGACTGTCTCTTATACGTTAGAGTTATCAGCAGCTGTTGCTTACCTGACGATGTTTCTTTGATTCAGATTTGGCATTTTGTGGTTCATTTTCTGTCGGGTTCGCCTGTCGCTGCTGTTGCGGTTGCTGCTGCTGCGGTTTCTGCTGCTGCTGCTGAGGTTGCTGCTGCGGTTGCTGCAGCAGCGGTTGTTGCAGCAGTGGTTGTTGCAGCAGCGGTTGTTGCAGCAGCGGTTGCTGCAGCAGCGGTTGTTGCAGTAGCGGTTGTTGCAGCAGCGGTTGCTGCTGATGCTGTATGTATTGCTGCTGCTCCTGCTGCACTTGCTCCTGTACGAGTTGCTGATGCTGCTGCTGCGGTTGCTGTTCCTGCTGCTGCGGTTGTTGTTCCTGCTGCTGCGGTTGCTGTTCCTGCTGCTGCTGCTGCAGTTTGCTTATCGGCAGCTGCTGTTGCTGCTTTTTCATCGACTGCTGTTGCTGCTTCTTCATCGACTGCTGCTGCTTCTTCATCGGCTGCTGCTGCTTCAACGGCTGCTTCTGTTGCTTCGACGGCTGCTTCTGTTGCTTCGACGGCTGCTTCTGTTGCTTCGACGGCTGCTGCAGCTTCAATGGCAATTGCATGCATTTTTGCTGCACCTGCATGACTTTTGACTTTGGCTTTGTATCCCCTATTTGTATTGGATTTTGAAGGAAGCATAGCGGCGTTTCAAGCAGAGGTCCCTTCGGCGATGTCACCTTCTTGCCCATGTTGACCAAAGATTTCAAATTTTCCGTCACATTCAGTTGACCTGTCGAACCAGCATTGCCTTCGCTAGCATCATTTTTTTTCGCTTCACTCTTGCCGGCGTTCAACATGTTTGCTTCACTATTTTTTTTTTTTTTTTCAAATCTTGTTTGTACAAAATGAGTTTTCAGTTGCCACCAGTCAGAGCTGTCACCACACTATGAGCAAGCAGGCTAACTCTGTTTGACAGACAGCTCAATCTTATGACAAGATTTGCTGCTTGCCTGACATATCAATGTGTTAAACTATCAGCTATCACTATCAACAGAATGTTAACAGTTTGAATCACCTAATGGCGGACTTTTGCTACATATTTCTTAATCGATACATTTTTGCAGTATTCTGCATTCCTTATTTCTAATCAGTTGTTCAGCGGTTTAGATTTATTTGTCTTTATGTATGAAATATAATATCGAGGGTTAAAGGGCATTTGCTATTCGTTCACAGCGCTTGGTGCGTGATGTTGATTGTCTGATTGCTGTTTCCGAAACTGTGAGAATCTGCATATTTGCAACTTTTATGCAATTGCAGTCAACTATTTTTTGTTTTTGCTATTTGCTGTGTCAGCCAACAATGGCAAAGGTCTGAATAGGTGTCGACTCATTTCGCAATGCAACGCAATGGAAATGAACCTATGTATGTGTATGTATGTGTGTGTGTGCATTTTCAGTACTGTCTTTTCCTACTACTGTTATTGTTATTGTTATGGTTATGATTGTGGGGCTGGCCATTGTCTGGCGTCTGAAGATTTAAAAACTTGCGGATGTGCCACACCTCCAGCAAATTCGTGACATGCATTTGTATGTATATAAATATATTTGTGCATGTGTATGTGTGTGTTTACTTACAGTTTGGCTTCTGTAGTTGATTGCTGCTGCTGTTGCTTTTTAATAATTGTTCCGAATTGGGCTTCCGTTTCAATCTTCAGCTGAAATTACACAAAATGCGATCTACATAAGTATAAATATTTGTGGGTTATAAAACACTTTTGATCTCTGCTCTGATATCGACTTGGCCACACTCGGCTAAGCCCCGCCGAGGCGGCACTCGAGTGAAGCAGCTTGGCTGGCAGCTGAGGCTCAGTTACCCAAATACAAAATAATTAAAGTGTATTTTAATACTTTTTTTTTAGTGTAATTCTGAACTAGTGCGTGGCGTACTCGACTCGCACTAGACTTGAACGAGTATTGTTAAAGAAAACAGTGTAAACCCAAGCGAAGAATGCGTAACTCGCGTCGTATACTTCATTATGCATACGCAGCATTGACGGTCATAAAATGCTAAGAGATATGATGGACACAGCTGCACTAGATGTAGTTTATGGGATTTTTTTTTTCATATATAGGCTAAAGTCAGAAAAGTGTTGCAAAGAAAGTAAATTTTGTGTTTTTTATGAGCTCATTTAGGTTATTCTTTAGTTGAGTGGTGTATAATAAATATCGTATGCTGTTATAGAGAAATCTACAACCAAATCAAAGTCAATTACGCATAATACAAAAAAAAAAAAAAGGTAATGGACAATCTTCCCTTGTAATATTCCAAAGTAGATCTACATCATAAAACAATAGGGTATAATATTTGACGATATGTAAGAAGCAGAAGGAGGCGTGTCCGACCCCATGAAGTATATTCTTGATCAGGATGACGACCAGTCCGCATGCTTGAACGTGTTGTTTTTCGAAGATAAAAGAGCTAGAGATTTCATTCTTCGATAACTTTAGCGTTTGAAAGTTATCGATAAAAACATATGTATTATTACAAAATTAAATCTCGGTCACCTTTAAAGCTAGAGTCTTCAAGTTTATATAAGTTAAGGATACATAGTAGGCTAGATTCTCCTATCAGACGTTCGAGAGGAGAACACAACCTACGGAGCTGATTCAATTCAGTTTATATTCGAACGAGACAAAGTTTAGACCTATTGTTCTTAGATTATACAAAATTATATAAAATATGTTATTTCATTGAATCCAAGTGTATTTGTCTACGCGAGAATATAACTCAGCGCCAATAATCGTTACTCTCGTAGTATGTGTGCTCTTAACTTTTCAGATTTTCGATACCGGCCTCTATAAATTTAGCAAAAAAGCCAATAAAGGCGGAGCTCTTAAATTGTTTAAATATTTAAGTTATTAATAATTAAATGGAAATAAATAATAAACAAAAAACAATTAAAATATATATTTAATATAAAACAATTTTGGTTAAATATGATGTCTTTGTTTATTGTGGCTCCTGCTTCCATGCCTTGCAGGAGACTAAAAAATAAAACAATTCCGGACCGAATGGATTATCTACTTATCTACTGGCTGGGCTTTTGTGATTAAATGTGTTTGAATTATGAAATGAAAAAAACACATTAAAATCACATAAAAAATAAAAAAAATAAAAATTAAAATGCTAAAAATACTATTAATGTAAAATTATAGAAAACCTCCTCTAAACTATACTAAAGTCATTGTTGAATGGCTAATAAATCTTTTTTATATTCCAGCTATATATTCTATTTAATTAATAAACTGAATAAGGCAAACAGCTTAAGCTAACTATTACCAGGCGCTACTTAAATCTAATCTAAGATCTGATTCATATTCGTGCAATTTAAATGCAAACGCTTAACTGGTTTACTTTTATGGGCATGATGCGATTTACATGCCAAGCGCCTTCAGCTGCTGTTGGTGGCCAAGTGTATTTCAGCTAAAATTAAACTGCCATTTGGGCGGGTGTGCATCAGCGGAGAGTTGAAGTCTAAAACGCAATTCCGAAATGGGTTGGGCAGTCCAAATGCTACGGTGAGAACTTGACTTTGCCGCGCCCCAAACAAAACGTAAACTGACTCAAAATAAATACATATATATTTTTAAGTGTATTTAAACACATCTCATTCACATATATGACACAGACCGCACGACTTTTTTTGGGCAGCTCAAACTGTTGAGAAAGTAAAACACGCACACACGCACACACGCACACACACACACACATCGGTCGCTTAGGTTGTCCAAATTTGGCTGCGATTCTCACAAACAGCGCCACAACATGCAAATCTAATTTCCGCACAGTGTCTGGCAAAAGTCAATGGACGACAACACATTTAACTTGACTTGCAATTGAGATTTAGGAATCATTTAAATGTAGTTAAATATTTTAGAAATTATAAATATTATATATATAACATTTTATTTTAATTAAATATTTATATTGGAAATAATTGATGTATTTGACTTTTTATACCCTGAATCCTTTGAAAATGGGAATATAGTATATATATAAAGTATATATATTCTTGATCAGCATAAAAAATAAGTTGATTGAGCCCTGTCCGTCTGTCCGTCCGTCCGTCCGTCCGTCCGTCCGTATGAACGTCGAGATTTCGGAAACTACAAAAGCTAGAGAGCTGAAATTTCACATGAACACTCGTATGTTAGCTACGCAATATGAGTTTGCTTTTTCGATAACTCGTCCCATTTCCAAATTATCGATAAAAAATCGAAAATTCGTTTCCATTTTTTAGGTTTTTGGGTATAACTTCTACACCGTTTTAGCTAGATACTTCAACTTTATATATTTAGATAGATATTATAAATACGCAGATTTTGTAGTTTTCAGATTTTGGATGCCACGCCCCCATTTTATTTTAATTTTATTTTAATATTTTAAGACACAGAAAATTAGAAAATTTTAATTCAGATTCAATTAATTTTCAATTTTTTAATTTTCTTGATAGGAAAATATGAATGAATATGAAAAACAAATCAATTTTGTATTTGTTTTTCCAAGATTTTTATATATATGTAGAAATTTATATATAGCTACATTTATCCACTTAGAGTGAATGTAAGAGTGAAAGACGAACCAATTCATAGCTTATAGATAGGCGCTATATATAGATTATCTATATAGAGCAAACTGAAACTTATATGAAATATATCTTTGACTACAGTATAAACCTCTATGACACCGCAGTTGGTAGACTTTTCAGCGCAACTGTAGCTTTCAACCACACACCTCGTGAATGCAGAGAAGCCTATCGGTGTTCGTATTGCGTGCTTAGAATGAATAGATGAAATACACCCGCAACGTCAGCGCCGGCATTCAATGGGGTCGCCTAATTATCGGTCCGTTGATTAAACCGACTAGCTGACACACTTTTGCAATGGGTCATTGATAAGCCGATATCAGGTAAGCCAATGTAGAACGGCGGAAGGAGGAGGAGGAGGAGCAGTTGAGTGCACGTTCGCAATGTCTTGTGGCAGCACTTAGTGGCAATTGGCAAGAGACTGTTAAGAGAAAGAGAGACTGCTTAAGAGTCTCGTCAAACGCCCAAACATCAGTCAGGTTGAATGCCGCCAAATGGAGTCATTAAGGCTACTCAAATGTCATTACCACTTAATTGGTTTGTATCGTTCGTGGTTGGCGAGTGATTTGCAGAGTTTGCGTTCATTCAACTTCCAGCAGCAGCAGCAACAACAGCAACGATTCAGCTGATCGTTTACCATTGGCATAGGCCGCACGCTAATGAAGCCTGCGCATCCAAATCGCCGATATCCGAACAGGCAAACAGGTAAATTCCAATGCACACAAAACACAAAATGACACGAAACGCAAATTGTTAAATAAGCATGTGCAAATGACAACAATGATGATGATGATGACGAGTTGGTCTTGGACAACAAAAAACGACAACGACTTCCACATTTGCCAAATATTTTTAATAACACTAATTAAGTGCCTAAGCCCAGGCAGCGGCAATAAATTATGCAATTCGCTTGCAAACCCAACAGACAAAAAACACACGCCCAACCCGAACCCAGTTAGAATAATGCCAGTCAAATATGCACGATTATGAAATGCCCATGCCTTTGGGGGGCATTTACAAAGTGGACGTGCTACTGGCCATGTAACACTGTTGCATAACAGTTTTGTATAACCTCAGTGTGAATGCATTTGCAAAGAGAATTTGCTTACGCATTGCTAACGTTTTTCACTCAATTTATAAAGCTGTCATTAAAAATACTATTATGTTAAATAGCAAATGTTTCTCCATACTCCAAATTTGTATAGAAATTAAATAAGGTATTTTTTTTAAACCACTAATTCAACAGAAAACATGTAAGGCTCTAGTCGAGCCGGTATACTTTGATATTCTTCTTCTGTACGCTCTTTTAATCGCGCGCTCTGCTAACTGCGTAGTTGATGCAGTGGCTTGGGTTGGGTTGGGCTAGACTTTGGACGCTTTCAACTCCATTTATAGATAGATGATTTTCATGGAACGTAATAATAGCATTCAATTGTGTATATTTACCAAATTGCAAGCCTCCACTATTTGAATTACGTTTTTTTCCAAATTTGGGGGGATGAGGGCGAATTTTGCCCCGTTATTCAAATTCCAACAAAAACCGAAATTGTATTGAATTAATATCTATATATATGCAGAAGACTTAGAGTGTCTCGATCTAAAGATGAACGAGATATATATTTTTGTACAAAAAGAGAATGAAGTCTCTAGCTCCTATAGTTGCTGACATCGACGCCTTCATACATACGGCCGGACGGACAGACTGACATGGCTATATCGACGTTTCTCGTCACCCTGAATTCCCATTTTCAATGGGTTCAGGGTATAAAAATGTAAATACAATTGACTTTAACCATGCCTCCCAAATAACAGTTATCAGTGTAAATTTTTACATTCTACTCATGAGAGAAACAGAAAAAAAAAAGCATAAGCACATGCTCTTACCCTGTTCCATTTCTGCCATCGTGTGAGAGTTTTGAGTTAAGCTAATCGCATTATACTCTATAAACAGACTTATTTTGCGATACGACAGATGCTCGCGAGAACAACCCCCACATACACACAAACACATACACCAACAATGCTTAGCTGCATTGACCCCAACAAAAACGTTAGATCGAGCGAGTTCGTTGAGAACATTTCCAATTTGTTTTCTCATACATTCTTATAGTCACACATTCATTATTCATTTGTTCTTATTTTCAAACATTCATGCATTCTTACATTCATACATTCATACATTCATACATTTATACATTCATACATTCATACATTCATACATTCATACATTCATACATTCATACATTCATACATTCATACATTCATACATTCATACATTCATACATTCATACATTCTTACACTATTACACTCTTACACTCTTACATTCTTACAATCATACATTCATTCATGCATTCATACATACGCTCATACTTTCTCATATATCAACATGCATACATCATGCATTCAGTCACATAAATATGTACATACTTACATATGTATGAATTTACGTATGTACATATGTACAGAAGCTCACTTGTACCTCTACTGCTGGTCTGGCCATCGTGATTACATGACCTGGCGCTCAGATTGCGCATACATCACGTAGAGCGTCAGAACAAAGCCATTGACGTCATAGCCGGTCAGCAGTCAGCATTCAGCATTCAGTAGACAGCAGTCGCCAGTAAGCTAAGCATAAGATTGAAGGTTAGCCAGCAACGCCATGGCTGACAGTGACACATGATACCAAAACTGTAGCTGGGAGTTGAAGCTTGGAGCTGAAGTTTGGTGTTGAAGCTTGGAGTTGAAGTTGAAGCTGGAGCTGCTGTTGTTGTTGCTTGTTGCTCGCTCGCTCGTTTGTTTGAGGGCAAACACTGGCGCCAGACAGCAGCATATCATGAGAATCAAGTTGAGTTCTCAAGGTGTCCGGCATCGGCAGTAGAGTGAACTGCAAGCAGCTGCAACTTTCATTTGCTCAAGCTCATTGACTTGGCATGGCATCTATCGCACATACTCGTACGTCTCTCTATATGTTATTGATTTGCACGCAAGCCAAATGGCAATCAGAGATATGTATGTAGATATTCCATGGCTATATCATGGAACTGCTGGCTGGCCAGCAGCTAGCTGGTCACGTTATGCAAAAGTGTTCAGCTAATTGGATACGCTGGCCCATTCATTCATTCATCTGAACAGATAGTGTCTGTTGGCACATGCCCACCCTTTGCAGCGCCTCCGAGGTTTGCATACTTTTACTTTCGGTATTCGGTATTCGTTAATTGCACTACTTAGGCAGCGGGCGGGCCCGGGCCTGGGTTACTTTCGAACAGCGTTTTCTCGACGCCAACATCAAGTTGGTAACAAAAGAAAATCATATTTTCAAACATGCCGGTAATCCAATTGTCAGAGTGACATAATGAGCGACAGCGACACAGACAGCCTCACATTGTATTATAATGCAGCATAATTTATTATAATTAATTGTAATTACTAAATTTAATATTTATGCCATCTCCGCTCACAGGAGGGATGCATAAATACGCTAAAACACCCAACATGCGAGCAAGAAAAAAAAAAAACATTTTTGTTGCCTTTATACATTATACAGATCTGCTGTATCTATGATCACAGGCTAAACAGAGACGTAAATGGTAGTTCCGGCTGTTGGCTCTGCTGCGTCTGGCTCAGCGCCTGGCCTATGCGGATATTACCAGGCGAAACATTTAGGGAAGTGCCTCTAATTGCATCCGTGAGATCGAAATCAGACGATGGTTAAACGTTAATTACCTATGAATACCTAGGCGTATATAATATAATAATAGACGTGTGCTCTCTGCTTAAATAGATGAAATGTTAAATTTCAATTAGTGAAATTTTATTATACTTGTATAAATATATTTTTGCAAGCTCATAATGAGCTATAGATGTTTTGGTTAAATGAAGTGTCATTACATCTAATTCAGTCTTTACCTCCGGCTCTCTCCCTCTATCTATCTCTCTCTCGCTCACTTTCTCACTCTATGCCTTTTCTTCTCAGTCTCAGTCTCAGTCTCACGGTCTCAGTCTCAGTCTCAGTCTCAGTCTCAGTCTCAGTCTCAGTCTCAGTCTCAGTCTCAGTCTCAGTCTCAGTCTCAGTCTCAGTCTCAGTCTCAGTCTCAGTCTCAGTCTCAGTCTCAGTCTCAGTCTCAGTCTCAGTCTCAGTCTCAGTCTCAGTCTCAGTCTCAGTCTCAGTCTCAGTCTCAGTCTCAGTCTCAGTCTCAGTCTCAGTCTCAGGAATCTCTCAGTCTCAGTCTCAGTCTCAGTCTCAGGAATCACATCAGGACAGGAATTATATAACTCTCAAATTTATTTTGACTTTATGCTCTGGTGTTACCTCTGTTAGCGAGCTCTTTATCTGAATTTGCACAACAATCTTTTTCGTATGCAAGTATTGCTTTAGCTTCTAGCTTCAGCTTCACATCTAGAAGCCTCCTGGTGCAGGTAATTGTTTGTTTATCTTATATGCACATCTACACAGTGTATTAACTTATTTGTTTGTCAAGTTAACCTGATTAAACCTTATAGAATTCTCTGCTTAATGTTTACTCTTCTGAATCGAACTGAATATATTATATAGGTGCCAGAGAAGCACTTGTAGGAGCTATAATGCATGCATCTCATTCAGATTGCCTCACATTGCATTATTGTTGCGTGACATAATATATCAATCTGTATACGTGCATATAGGCTTGTCTGTTTGTTGTCTAATTTGATTTGCACTTCGATTAATAACCAATCGTTTTTAATAGCCATCAAAGACGGTCGAGGTCGTTGCATTTGAACGAGGTTCCATCCTCTTGCCGTCAGCGTGAGCCAGAAGTGAGTTCAATAACATTACAAACATTCTTTACACACGTGCTCACGACTCTGTTTCCAGTTCAACTAAATACATACATTATATAGTATATATATCATATATAGTATATACTTAAGGGAACGATTTCGATGCTATGTACATGTATATGTATTAACATTTGCATTGTTGGCTGAAAATTCGATTGAAAATGTATGCCAAAAACTTAAATATATGTATATATATATATATATATATATATATATGTGTGTGTGTGTGTGTGTGTGAGCGGCATCAAATTGCTTCTGGCAGATCGCCAAGCACGCAGCGCGTTGGGTAAATAAAATTTATGAGCCGCACATTAATCAATGCCAATGAGATGTGAAAAGGAAACCCATAGCATTGGGTTTCATAAGCCCAGCCAATTTTCTTCAGATTTTGTGTGTGTGTGTGTGTGTGGAAATTATTTTGAAAACACTTTTCATCGATTTATTAAACAACTGTAAGTGAAAGTATTGTATGCAAAACGAATGCATATCGATCAATTAATCACACGAATCAAATCTATTGAACAACAGCTAGGTAATCCAATAATAACAAAAATTAAAAATTAATTACAATTAGAGCAATAGCGATTGCAATAAAAATACCTTTTTCCCGCTTTATATGTGTAACGAAATATTTGTGAAAATAATGCCAAATGCTTTCGCGTCTGCCAGAAATTATCGTCAATTTTGCCATTGTTGCAAAAATAAAGAAAAAAGACAAAAAAAAAAAGACAACAACAAAGATGAAAACAAAGTAAAAATAAAAAAAAAAGAGCATTCACTAAAAAGTAGTAATACAGAAGCGTCTATGACGCATTTAATGCCCTAACAACGAGCATAACGAGATTAGCATCATACAAGAAAGAATAAGATCTATTTTGAATAAATTTGGTGTATAGCTAAAAGTAGATTTACATTAGATTTTTTTGTTTAAGTATAGGGAGTCTTTAGCATAAGGGGAGTCTGAACCTGATCTATTCTTAACTGTGAGAGCAAAAGTTGACTCTTAATAAATATCTAGATATAAGAAAAGTGAAGCTAAGCTGAGAAAAAAAAAAGTATAAAAAATATATATTTATATCAGATATCCCACTTTATTTTACATTACTAGATATTTATTGTAAGCCTGTCAATCATTCAAGTTGTAAGCTCATAAGCACTAATAATATTAACATTAACAAGATATTGTCAGGGACCTCCTGATGCTTTCGAATGGAATGCGTGACAGCAGGAAGGAATTGCAGGTTTTACGTCCAACCTCAACATCAAAACTAGTATAGGGCCTCAAGTAAAACACTTGTGACCGAAGCTCAAATTACACGCTATGGGAAGCCATGACAATAGATTTACGATATTATACTATAAATGACAATAGATTTAATATATTATACTATAAAAGTTCTAAGTACAGACATCGCTTTTTGAAGCAACAATCTGTATAACACAATGACTAATAATAATTTTATATTGTTTTATCAACTTTGTATATTGATTAAATTTGATTAATTAGATCATTAAGTGTAGAGATTTAATAGTGTGTGATTTGTTTTAACATGAGCTTAGACTTGAAGGCAAATTTCATAAATTTTCATAAAATTTTACATCGAATCTTTTGGGAAAAATTGCAAAAACTGAGAGTTGAATATATTCAAGAAATTCTCCATGAATCTTTATTATTCGTTATTCATATTCGTTATTCATTATTCGTTTTGTTTTTCCAATTGTATATATCTGATATTTACCTACTACATTTTTTTGTATTTTAAAACAATAATATGGTATAGATGACTTTAGATATGAATCACTGAAGCTAGATTTGTATAATTTTCGCTTGAAGTTTGCTTATTCACATTAATTAGGATAAACTTGGTTTGATGGTTCGAGGAAGTGTTCCTCCGATTACTTATATGATTATTACAATGCCTTAAGTATGTGATCTCATAATTTCATAATGCAGCCTGTTATGCGGCTCCATTTTTCTGTTCCTCCCCGAATGACCAGAAACTATCGTCCGTTGCATTTACCAAGGATTATTCTCTACATTGTGCTTTCCATATTTTATGCGTTAGTTATAATAAATTTTATCACGTATTTTCCTTAGAGCTCTCTCTTCCACTAATAAATCCTTGCTTTCAGCTCATCTTAGTGAAATCACTCGAAATGCCCAGATGTGAACATGGGTGTATTATGTAATCCTATCTTATTTTTACTCTCCTCATCTCTCATGCTTAATTTTGTTTTTATTTCTTTTTTTTTTTTCATGCTAATCTTTACTTTAAGAATTATTCTAAATAGTTAGTTTTTAATCATATGTACCTAAGAAACTATAATATTAATTTTTAAGTTTTCAATTAACATTTTCTATTTTGTCATAGTTTCAATAGCATCACTGACCATTCTTGATTGTGAATTGGGGCATAGCTGGCCGGAACACCTCCATCGGATTGGTGATACTACTTTTTTAGGCTTTATTATAAAACAATTATAGTATTCCTAAGTTTGACGCTAGGATTGTAAATAAATAAATAAAATAAAAATAAAATAAAATAATATTAAATTGATTTACATACATGATGATTGCAAGCGAATTATTATTGCAAATTAATTTATTTTCCGAAATTAGTTAGTGTATTTGCTTTTCGATGCGTTGTGCTTAGCTTAGAAATCTGTAAGAGGCATTGGATGTGCACTAATTTACACACACACACACACACACACGAACACACACACATATAGGCCGACAGACAATCGCACACGACATCCGCACAACGGGACGTATGAGTAACGTCAATTGAATTGACGGCTTAACAACAATTATGCAACATAGCGACAGGGCGTCTATGCCTGACTGTCGGACTGTGGGGGACTGGGGTGGGGTCTGGAGGGGGTAACGTTGACGACGGGCCGCCTCATTAAATGTTTAGAGTGAAATGTAAGCAAAGCTAATTTTTACACTAGTTTGCTGCACTGGCATTGTATAAGCGACAGAGGCTAAATTGTTTAGCTGTTTTCCATTGCACTAACAGTAAAGCACAATACAGTTAACAGACATTATTCAACCAAATGATGCTAAGTGATTCTTCTGGCCAAAGCGGAAATGCAAATGACAAATGACAACACTTCAAGCAGCTGCCGTTGGTAATATCAACTAAAAAGCTGAAATTGCAATGAGAATGCTGTAAGCCTAGCCAAATGAATCGTAGCAGTTAAGTGACGTAAATTCTCAGCTAGATTCAAGCTAAACAGCGTTATTATGTAATTCGTCAACTGATTTACATTCAGCTCGATTGCTCAGCAAATGTAATGACTGCAAGCATGGACCGTAGCTGAGTCAAGCCCTTTGTATTGGAAATAGTCTATTCATCTGCATTGCATATTCATAAATCTAATTTATTATTTACACAATTCAACCCTGAATGCCAGCTAAAATGATTAACATATATAAACATAAATATAATTTCGATGTGCTGCATTGGCAATCGCATTGAATTCGTTTTTGGAGGCGTGAAATGTGACAAATGTATACGAATGACCAAAACCAAAAGCTGTGCGGCTATTGTGACCCGTGTCCATTGTCTTCCGGCCGTAACAATAAAGTTCGTATTACGCTGCTGTTGCAACTGCAACAGCAACGGCGACAGCCGCAGCCTCTTCAAGGCGAATTTCCCATCATGAATAGCATCAATTTTTTATTTTTTTGAGACATCTGTTGCGATCGACTGATTCGCAGCTAGTCATCATCCCGGCGGTCACAGTCATAGTCATCATGTTTATCATCCAGCGAACTTCATGATGAGCAACGAGCGTGCTTGAGCTGGCTGACTGCCTGGCAGTGACATTGTCTTAAAGCAACTCGTGTAAAGATACAGATACAGATACAGATACAGATGCAGATGCAGCTATAGATACACACGCAATATTATGGCATCGGCAACCAACTGCAACAATGTCACGCTACGAAAAGTCAACTTGGAGTTACTTTTTATGCAAAACTCTGTATTCACTTTCCTCTGGCAGTTACTATAAGCCAAGCCTTATTTGTATTCTAAATGATTTCGTTTACTTTGAATGGAGGTTAGAGTTTTTTTTTTATTCATATTTCCATTTCCAGTAAACAGGCGCCCATTAAATTTATAATCTTTTCAGCGTCATATTGTATTCTTCATACAGCACGTGTCGATTATGGAGATTACAAATCTGATATTTCGTTGATCGTGTGTCGGCATATCAAAATTATACAGGCAACAAGACTTTGAGACTTTTTTCTTACATTGACACGTACGTACATATATGCAGCTGCATATCAAAGCAATTTAGTGAAATACTAGAAATATATAGCTATAAATCTGTATTTATATAGTGAGCAATATATCAATATATGAGCCCAAGCTTTTAGCATATAATATTTATCTTTAACTTGTCCATTTTCAATTCCTAGCAAAAACTAGCTAAGGTATTAAATCAATTCAATGGAATAGATATATCTCTCTATATATAGCTTAGTCAGGAATTGGACTCTTCATCAGAGATATGAATCCACGATTTCTGCATTTCAAGTTTACATCTTCAGTTGTTTATTCAGGTCACGAATTCGAACTCGCATTGAGCTGCTTGAACTTATCCATTTCCAATGCCAACCCAAAGCTAGCTTAAGTGCCAATTTAGGTGTATATTAAATATATATACATATACATATATCATAATCGGAAACAAGTTCATGCTTTATAAATATAAATCCAAGATTTATGTATTCTGAGTTTATATCTGAAGCTATTCATTTAAAATTCTAACTGCTTAACTTATCTAAAGTATCAAAAGTGATATAGAGAATAGATATACAATGCATATATATAGATAGAGATATACAGTACATATATCACAGTCAGTGAAAAGTCTCTTCATCATAATATTACACATTTTGAGTTATTTACTGGCTTTGAGCTGCTGTAACTCAACTATTTCCAAATCTAGCCCGAAACTAGCTAAAGTTACATCTATATTTAGCTATTGAATAATTGCTATACGATTTTAATTATTGAACAATAGCAAATATACATACATATATTCAGCCATATGTCTCTCTGTCTGTCTGTCTGTTTGTATGTGGCACGTGCTTTTGTTGCCGCTGACACAATTTATGGAGCTAAACAATTTCCATGCCTATTGCTTGGCCATTGTGCGGCTGCTTGTTTTCTTTCTTTTCTGTTCATTTCATTTATTAACTCGGCTTTTGTTGTTTTTGCAGTTGCTTTGAATATGCGCCGTGAGCCGCGCAAACTGTTGCAGTTGTTGCACTTATTATGCGGCATTTGGGTCACGGGGTTGTATGGATATCTTCTGCATATGTGCGATGTAATCCGAGCCTCCTAATGGCAAATGGAATTAAGCCTTAGACATGCGTCTGGGCAAGGTCAAGAGGGCATGCTCTCCAATACCAATACCAATAACAATTCGATTACCAATTCCAATTCCCATCAACTTCAAGTCCAAGGCTCAACTTCAACTCCAGCTAAAAGAGTATCTTAGGCCGCAGTCAAGTTCAAAGTCGTCTCGAGTCGAGACAAGGAAGTGAACATTGCGTTAAACGGACGAGTAATGAACAAACACAATTGGTAAATAGACACCGAAAACTCTGTTGTTTCTGTCAATAATTATTAATTTGTTTTCCATTTTGCTTTGGCACATTTTTTGTTAAGTACACACATTCGGCCGGCCATCCAAGTGAGGCCCCCGGACAACCTCCAGCCGCCAAATGCCACTCCATCGACAACCTACAACCCTATTAATATTGTTAACTTATGTTGTTTTATTTTGTTAACTTGTCTTTGGCTTCGAGAGTGACTCTATAGACTTTGAGGCACTTGACACACAAGCCTAAAGCTGATACTTTTTTTTTTTTTTGTATTTTCCTTAATACCTGAAACGCACAGTAAAGATGAGTAGAAGTTATGTTAGATATGTTTTCCCTCCCGCTCGCTCTTATCTGTTTCCTTTACTTCACTTTGCCTTTTTTCCCCGTTTTTCTTTCTTTCAAATTTCTTCAAATAATAACTTTTATTTTCAATTTTTATTATAAGAATCAAAAATAAGAATTATGCCTTGATTTTTATTAAAAAAATTGAAATAAAAATCAAATTAAAATATCTTTTCATGCAAAGGAGGTGGATCATATATAGACTATATATATATGATCTACCTTTCAGATGATATATAATATGTTTGTAATTATGTACTTGTGTATGTATATTTAATTATCTGTTTTGGCAGTTGCCTAGGCCTCATATTCAGCGAGTTATGTATAGCCACAAAAGAGTGAACGAGCTAGATTGAACTAAATACTAATCACTATATATACATACATATATATACATATATATTCTTGTCACCTTTCCTGACTGCCCATAGATATGACACTTTAAATGCTAAGAAATATTCTATTTAATTAGTTTTAGGAACATTATTTTCTTAACAGATTGCAGATATCTGCATATTGCTAATTTGCATCTTAAATTTTTTAAGTTTTTGCCTTCGTTCCATTTTAGTGTCCCCCTCTTCAAACTCACGTAGCTCCTCTGCTTTCTATCGCCTTTCTATGCGATTTTCATATTCTTTCCTTTATCGACATTTTTATGTTTCTATTTATATTCTTTTCATTTTCTCTGCGTCGATTCTCTCTCTCATTCGCTCCACTTTCTGCCACACACACTTTCGCGATTCTCATAGTCTTTCCCTCTGTTCCTATTCCTTTCCTTTTTTGTTCCTTTTCTCTGATGTTATCTCTGCTTTCTGGCACTCTCCTTTTCTAAGTATTGCCTTTCTATGGGATTTTCATAGCTGCTTGTCATCAACGTCATTTAATTAGGGTTTCAAACTCTATTGCTTCGTCTTTTCTACATAGATTCCATCTCTCATATCATTCTCTACTTGCAGCCAGCACTATTCCATTGATTTCTGTTCTTATTTTTGCTCCTCTTATTTTCCTCTCTTCGTCTTTCTGTGCGATTTTCATAATCATCAAGCTTAGATGAGATTCTTACAAGATTAAGCAATAAAATATTGTATTTTTTTTGTATGGATTTACATTTTTATTAGGCTCTGTGAATGAATCATTTTATATGCCTTTATTAGCTATTTATAGGGAAACTTTGAAAGCTGACTTATTTAGCGGTCATCGTTGAGATTGTATTTGCTGGGGATCAGCTCTGAGGTCATCCGTGTAACCAGGTGATTCAATTATATGCGTTATATGCATTATAGCTTCAATCAAGTTATTTTTTTCCCCCAACTCTTTCTCTCTCTCTCTCTCTCTCTCTCTCGCTGACATTCATTTTTCTACGCATTCGACTTTCAAAATTGCGCAGCGTGAAAAACATTGAATGAAAATGCGATGAGGAAGTTGTTGCTGCCGCTGCTGCTACGCTTCTCAATCCCAACAGAATCTGTTTCCCTAGCCAGCATTATGCCTTAAATGTTTTGATTCCACTTACCACCGAGTCAAGTCACAAACTGGTTTATCGACTTTTCGTTTGTTCTACACACACACAGACACACACACACACACACACACACACACACACACATACACACACATACACACACACACACACAGACAGATACTGCAGGTACTGAACGACAACATGGGAAATTAACTTGGCTTGATGATCGCCAAACCAAGTTAAGTGAACTGAAGTTGAATTAAGTAATGAACACAACCCGCATTTTGTTTGGATTTATGTAAAAATAAACAAATATAATCTGATATACTATAATATATATTATTATATAATATTATATACTATGTATATATTTTGCAATTTGCATTAAAAATGCAAATGTATAAATAACAAATATATATATTTTTGATCAATCTTACGCTAAAATATCTTTCAATGTCAGTTTTAAGATAATTAATTACTTACTCATTTAGCGAGCGACTACTGTATTCAGTTTTGCAACTTTTGCGATGACTCAGCCGAGAAGTCTTCGCTGATTAGATAAAAAGCCATTGGCACATGTCAGCTGATAGATATAGCGACTGATATAGACTATAGTCAATTAGTATGTTAGATAGCCGCGTTAACTGATACGAAATATTGTTTTGTTGCGCTGTTTGCTCATGTTCTGGCAACAGACTGAATCGAAATCTGATTTGGAATCTGAATACGAATCAGAATCTGAATCGGCATCTGTATTGGCATCTGGATCCCAATCAGAGCATGACAGATTGCAAGACTTTATGATTTATTACAATGTATTTAGTGTAATTTAACTGAGTAATTTAGAACTGCTATTGCTAACGGTAAAGCCAGTTAAACGGGCCGCGAAAACTGCATTTTTAATTACACCCAACAACATTCATACGAAGCAACACAAAATGCTTAACTATTCCAACTATTTCAATTATTGTTGTCAAAGCAGCTAACAACAACAACAACAACAACGAGGAGTTCTTAAAAAAACTCAAACAACAACAGGGAAAGAAAGAGTAAGAGTCGACAATAAGAACTCTACGTAACGCACTTGAAATGCTCTAAGATATTAAATTAAATAAATATAGGTAAAAATATGATAATTCGAAACGATTTAATATTGAATAAATTCATTGAATTAATTTAGAAAATACTTTAAAATAATTTTAAACTTGACAATCATATGTAGAGTTTTTTATCTATTTATTTATTTATTTTTATACATTTTCAGATCAATGTACCATTGTCTAAAAAATATATATATTTATGGAAAATTCTTTAATATGCACATATGCATTTATTTATGCACATAGCAATTGAATAAATATATACAAATATTAGAGTATTAAATCAATTTAATAACATTTTCTAATACTTGCGATAAGAAAGTCTATAGAAAATTACCTAACATATAGTAAAGATAAAAAAAATTAAATAAATAATTAAACATGTTTATTTGTGCACATATCAATTTATTGAATATTTAATAATCTTAAATGATGAACAGATGTTCAACATTTCATAATTTTTAACAGATCTTTATAAATAAGAAAATCTAAATAAATATTTATATATAGTATATAAATATTTTTTAAAAAATATATAAAAATCGAAAAAGTATATACAAAATAATTTGATCATAATTTTTATCATATATCATCAATTATTTAAAGATCTCTGTGAAACTTCCCATAAGCAAAATTATATTGGAAAATAGTCCAACATTCAATAAATATGTAAAAAGAAATATATATTTGTGCACATCTAAACATAGGAGAAAAGGATTCAATGCTTCTTAAGACAGGTTTCATTCCAAGTTCTGACCCAAATCAAAGAGTCCAAACGACTTGACCTCATTTAACAGTCAAATTGAATATTTAAACGTTTCGCTTAGTTCTCAATTCTGGCTTGTGTTCTCAAGTCTATACCAAGAATTGTGGCTAAAAGCAAATTTCTCAGGTCGTTCAGTTGCCAAAGCAGCAAGGACTACTGCATATACATACATGTAAATATATGTACATATGTATTTGTATGTATATTTTAGGGCAAGGAGCTGCAAAGTCTTGGCAGCCATAATTCAGCTGCTCGGGCAAAAGTTTGTGTTGTTGTTACCGTTGCCAAGTGCGTTTCCAATTGCGTTGCTTGCAATTGCCAGCTGCCACAACAACAGCAAAAACATTAATAACAAGAACTACTTAAAGTTAAAAACAACAACAACAACAACAACAACCATACATAAAGCAACGGGTTTGAATGCTTTGGGTGCTTTGGTCACGCTCGACTAAGTAGGCGCGCGCATTTAACGGTGTTTTATTATTTTAGCGCTTGCTGTTGTTATTGTGTTGTGCCTGCAGCTGATGCACTAAGCGCAACATATACATATATATACCTATTTAGTAAATGTATTTCTTTTTAAACAATTACGAGCATGTGTGAAATTACCTGCAATTTCAATTGCACAAAGCGACGCGCATAATTGCCAAGTTCTCTCTAATTGCTGCGGATTTTTATTTTTAGTGTTTGTCCTTTCCACAACAGGCAGAAAACAAACCACAACAAAAAGAGTCATAAGAAGAAACAGCAGTAAAAAAAAAGTTAAAAAAAAACTAAAGATGTGAGCGAGAAAACTCACACGCACATGTGTTTATATCTAACTGCGGCAGTGTGAGCGAAACAGGAGCAGGACTTGCCGTCTCTTTGTTGTTTGACTTTTGCACGAGCGTGCTTTATTGATTTTTAGCACAGGTTCACAATCCACACACACACACACCCGCTCACAAACAATCGCACATACAGAGAAGCACGAGCGAAAAGGCACAGGAAGGAACACACCCTGCTGCTGCTGCAGCGACGGCATGTGTATCTGCCTCCCTAGGATACAAAGTGTAAATAGCAGCAGCGTGCGCTAATTAGGTTGGACACTGGCACAGCAGCTCAATTCAAAAGTCAGCTCACACCGACAAGTGTATTAGGCGGGCCTTTGAGACATAAGTTAATGCATAGTGGCACAACAACTTAAGTAAAGACATATAGACAATACCGTATGATGTTAACTCACTTTTGTTTATTGCATTTCTCTTATGATTATTTGTTAACTAACGAACAATTTATAAATATTCGCGCGCGTCAAACTGCACATAAAACAATAACAACAAAAAAAGTATTCACACACTTTAAGCGCGCGCAACGGTCGCGATCCGCAATACGTCCGATTCAGTTGGAATTGTGTTTTCTTCTGTAGCTAACGGCGGTTGAACTAATCGTTATCGGTATGCTCGTGGTCCAATTGAAAGCTATCGATGCATCGTGACCAACAATCGATAGGGCTGTCTGGAGACATCGTTTACATTATCCATCACTAACGGCTTCTACTTTTTTATCGAGTTATAAATGCATTTACTAGCAGGAAGAAAGTGAATAATATGTATTAAATGGTAATTAGCTGTGTAAAACTTGCAAAAGGCAAGAGTGCTTTTAAAATACATTTGTAACTATAATAGTTATTGTTGTGTTGTGCACAATCCCAAATGGATTGTATTTATTTCGTGTCTGTAGGGGGTTGAATCGCCACCCAAAAAAGATAGAAAATACGCATTGTTATGCTACCCGTTGTTGTTGTTGTTGCTGTTGTTGTCGCAGCTATTACTGGCGGGCAGGTTAAATGTTCTTGGTGGGGGGCTATACGTCTATTGTCGCTCACACAAAACCTTGCAAATATATTGATTTTTAACAATACTCTATGCCAATACCACGCACACACTGTGAACCAATACACACAGACACACACACACACACACACATACATTTGCATATACATATATACATATGTATATACATATATGTGTGTGTGCACTTAAATATGTATGTATGTGTACATGGCGCTTTTTGGTGTCATCTAATTCGCAATCGCGGCTCTGCCCCATAAGATAAGTAGACGTTGACAGATGGTCGCACTGCACTACGGAGTGGGGGCGGGTAGCATCCGCGATGAAATCCACAAACATAACAACCGGCGGCTGCAGCGTCCTATTTGAGGTCCAGCCGTAAAGTATATATTTGCTGTGGTAAACCACCTGAAAAGCATTTGCAGAAAATCGATGTGTTTAATAAGAAAGTAATGTTCAAACAAAATGCAATAAAAACAAAATTATGAATCATTATGATGAATAAATGCAAATTGGTGAATGATTAAATAACAATAATAATAAAGTAGATCTATTTTTATTAAAAAATATGATTTATTTATTTATTAGTTAACTTAATTAGGAAATTTTAACAACATTGGCATTATCTTCGTAAATACTTCATTTTTTACTTCAATTTTGTATTTCTTTTTTTAACATAAATGTCCTTTGTAGCGAACGCACCCCGTAATTTCCCTGACATTAAACACGCTGTTTGCACGGCATTTGTTTCTGATACGGCAACATCCTGGGGACTAACTGCACGAACTTTTTATTTGATTTCCATTTTATTTTTTTAAGGCCAAGTTTACGTGCTCAAATCCACAAAAAAAAAAAAAAAAAAAAAAAAATTAAACGCACACAGTGGGAGTGAAAATTGCGTTTACACGTGTCCCATATCTCGATGTTGACAAATGGTGAGAGTGAAGCCAATTTGTGCATTGATTTTGATGTCAGCACCTAATAGCAGTTATATCAAATGAAAAGTAAACTAATAATGACAGCTGCATCGGCTGGAGTAGCTGCATTCGCATGATTCAGAGATAATTCACAGTATTAGATCATCGCAAAGACTGTGAGGTGTGCACAAATAATTGGCTTCATTTATGCTAATCAAAGTTGTTTTTATAGCTGACTTTTTTTTCTTTGTTGCCCATCTTTTCAGGCATCTGACTCTGAGCATAGCATGTCAGTGGTAGTTGAAACATCCACTGGCTGCTGAAAGGTAGACTCAAGACTCGCGCCACACAGCTAATAGTCGCCAGGTGCAGCTAACTATCGAGATGAACTCGTGCAGCGATAGTAGCAACGAGTCCATGGAGCGGAACGTGAATCATGTGGCGTCGGGCGCTCACTCGGAGCTGCACATGAACTTTGGCGCTGCGTGCAAGCCAGTTTCGCAGGAGCGCTACGTCTGGGAGATGCGCACACGTAGCCCCAATGTAACGCCAGCCAGCACAGTGTTGAACTCGCCGGATTTGAATGCGGAGCTGCCGTATGCGCCAATGCATCATCATCAAGCATTCGAACGGGTATCGCCGCCCCTTCAGCTGCCCGGCTACATGGCTTCTCAGCACCAACAACACCAACAACAACAGCAGCAACAACAGCAACAGCAGCAGCAGCAACCATCGGGCTACTATTACCAGCGTCCGCATCCACACCAGATACGCTTGGGTCGCAGTCCAGGCAGCAGCCAGTTTGAGGCCGAGGTGAAAACTTCAAATACTTTGCCCAGTTTATGACATTTATATGGTTTCCTTTTGGTTTCCCTTTAGGGCATAGCGAGTCCCGGCTCGCCAACCGATGTGGGGAAGGCCGACGGACAATGCTTGCGCGACGGTGAAATTGTTGTGTTTGATGACATCGACACAAACTGGATGAATAAGTCAGCGGCACTGATGGCCGCAGAGCGCGACAGCAATGAGGATGTGCTTAAGGTCACCAAGATGATTGGCCAATTGCCCATAGCCGATTATGAGGGCTCCCCGCGTCGCTTTGGCAACCAGCAAGTTGCTGTCAAGGCTGTTAGCTATCCAAGACGCCCACCTGGCTTTCCGCAACGTGTCTCACCCATCAAACAGCGCTTGGATAATAACGTTAAAACATCCGTTGGCAATCTAATTGATCTGATCGACCACGAGGGCACGTCCGCATCGGCTGTCTCCAAGACACCCACTTTCGATTATCTGTACGAGTTCTCGGAGACGCGCAAAGTGCTCGAGGAGTTCTTCAAAGGCAATCCCGATGAAGACGAGAAGCGATTTACGGACTACACAACCGAAAGTGGTGACGATGTGGCCAGTTCGGTAGGGCTCTACAGTTTGTAAAATATATAAAACCATACTCAATTCTTTCCATTCAATACAGGACATACAGCCACGCGTGTGCGATGTGGATAAACATATCGAACAAGCCTACATTGGCCAGCGTCTCGCTAGAATACCCAAAGATGAACTCTACATGGTCCATCGTTCGCCCAGGATGCAGGTTAGTGGGTCAAAGAGTCACAAGTGAAACGCAAATGTTTATGTATAAGTGTAATTTATGTATATACATATATCTTATTTAGGTGGTATATATGCTTATATAATTGTTATATACATATGTATTTTATATTTGGTTTCTTGTAGCCTGCAGTATTTTTATGACCACAACTGTGTATATGAATGTTATATAGTATCATTATATAAAATTTATATATATTATATTTAGTTTATTTTTTGTCAAATTTTATGCATTAGTCATAGAAATAGTAGTGCTGCTGCATTAGACGCACTTCTATCTGTATATAATTATATATATATTTTAGTTTATATCATATTCTCCATTAAGGACTTTTTAGTTAATATACAAACTATTCTAAATTTACAGTCAAGCGAACATAATGCCTACCAGGAGCACAACGACATCGAGCTGTATATCGATTCGAACAGTCGCAGCAGCGGCGATCTGGCCGACACTGAGATGGAGGCGAATCTGCGACGGCATTCACGAAATTTTACGCTGTCACCAGAGACGACGGATTACGATTCGAACTGTGGCGATTTGGATAGCCTATCGAATGATATCAACTGCGCCACAACGGATTATGGCAAGCTCTACACCAGCATGCCAGTGTTGGAGGATGGACTCAGCAGCGGCCATGCCTCGGATACTGAAAACAATGTCTCTGTCGTTTGCGACAGGTCGCCGCAGCCTCAAACACAGCTGCAGCCACAACAACAGCAGCTGCATTCCCAAATTAATCCTGAGCATGAGCACAACGGCAACAGCGACGGCGAGCGACTGCCGATCGAGCACAGCGGCGTCGCATCGACCGAGGCAGATAACACGCAGTCGATTGAGTTTGTAGCAGCGCTGTCAGCGCAAACGCCGCTGCCCACATCGCCAACGGCCACGCCGCCGCCAGAGCAATGCGACGATGAGCTGCAGCTGAACGATGGCAATAATGCTGATAGCGATAATCCCGCAGACTCACACTACGGTCCAGTATATGCCGCAGCCCTAACAGCAACTGCAGCTACGGCTACGACTGCGACCGCCGTCAATAACCCGGCAGCAATTGCTCCCCCAGTCGAGATACAAGAGGCCATGAAAGAGATACGTTCGGCCCTGCAGCGCGCCAAGTCGCAGCCGGACAAACTAAAGTTCTGCGATGAAGTGCTGCCAGCGGATCCGGATTCGCCGGTGTGGGTGCCGCGCAAGAATGCCACAACGACGGCAACAGCTGGACGCCACGATGATGAGGAAGCTGACACAGATCTCGAGACGGATCGATTGCTGGGCGAGAAGGATTTCTTTGCCGAACAGGTCAGTGAAAACTTTAATTCGCATTAGCAGAGATTTTAAATTTCTTTAATTTTTTGTAGACATTGTCACTAGCCGGAGCCGCCGACAACAATGCCAACGGTCTGATCAACAACAACAGTAGCTTGAATATCAGCGACAACAATAGCAATCCCAAGCCACAGACGTACTCGTCGGCCACCATACGGCAGGGCATTGGCACCTCGTTGACACCTAATTCCCCGGACATTTGCCAGATTGTGGGCAATGCCGATGTTTCGATTAGTTCGCCGGAGAAACTGCAATATACAAAGAGTCCAACGGGATCGATCAAATCGCTGAAGGACTCGGCCAACTGCGAAAAGAAAACCCATTCGCGAAATAAGGAAGGTGTGTATGTGTGTGTGAGTGTGTTTGTTTGATTGTGTGTGGGAAGAAAGAAAACGCCCCTTAAAAAAAAAAAACAACGATCTATGATTTTGTTCTCTGTTTTGCTCTGAATCAATTCTGACTTTCACGTTTTTTCTTTGTCAACTGCTGCATATTGAAATTTACATTTAATGTATTTGATGGTGTGATGCCTGCCATGTAAGTGGACGTGCCTCTCTATCTCTCTCATTCTCTTTCTCCCTCTCTCTCTCACTATATCTATCTCTATCTATCTCGTTATATTAATATAAATAAGTAGAAGTAGTTAGTTTTAGTAAATATATGAATATTGTGTATATTTTATTATAAAACTAAACAGCAAATATGTAAATAGCATTGTAAAATAGGAGAAATTAGTTTTGTTTAATTTAAAGATAACTTGGAATTTGTAAATATATTATAAAATAGGCGAGAGAATTTATAAATAGGATTATATAGTAAGAAAGTAGCAAAACTAGTTTAAAGACTTTCAAAATATTGTTATATGATGATGACCTTCCCATAGGAAATTAATATTGATCTTATAGACGACTAAGCCTCAAAAATGACCTGAAATGATTTAAGATTATATATAACAGTCAAGCGCTAAGGCTAAAGCTAAGTCTAGTCGAAATATGTGGCACTGGAATATTAACTGAATAATATAAGTTCTTTAAGTTGTGCTCCCCCCTTGAATGTCTGATGGGCTTACTAAGCATCCTTAACTTATAGAATCAGAAATTAAAAGATAGGGCTCTGAGTAGGATTAGTTTTTTTGATAGCATATCAACAGAAATTATTCTTATAGTAGAATTTATTTTAGCGGAAAATAATATCTGAAAAAGCTGCATGATGAGATTCTGAGCTAAAGAATCGCTATGTTGATTATAGATAAATTAAAGTTTTTATGGAAAAAAAATTGAAAATATTTGAAAGGTATACAATAGATGGATCACACATTTCTTAAACTCAAATAATTAAATATAAAATTAAATTTTAAATATATTCAATACCATATTTAAATATTGATAAGAATTCTTACTTTCTTTTGAATTAGATATGCTAACTAAACAAATCTCTTCAGCTTATAAATAGAAAACAAATATTTATACATTTCAATGTAGTTATAATATTTCAAAATCTATTACCTTTGATTAATTAATTTATAAAAGAAAAGCCAAAGGGGAAATATTTAATTAATTTCTCTTTCGGATTGTTCAGGCTTCTTGGAACCCAAAGTGCTCATTGAGGGCGTACTGTTTCGTGCCCGCTATCTGGGCTCAACGCAGCTGGTGTGCGAGGGTCAGCCGACCAAGTCGACGCGCATGATGCAGGCCGAGGAGGCCGTCTCCCGCATAAAGGTATGTAGTCCTGGCACATTGTCCATTGTCCAGTTGCGTCCCATTTAGTATGTGCTTGGTCAATTGTTGTCTCTCTGTCTATAATGCTCTCGCTTTTCTCGCCCACACCCACACCCCTAAACTAACCCATGCTGCGTAATCCTCGATATCTTTAGGCTTTGGTAAGCAACAAACACAAAATCAAAATCAAACTTTTAGATCACAATTATTTGTTTCCACTCAACTTTTCAACTGACTTACGATGCGATCTTATTTGTTACCAGGCACCAGAGGGTGAGAGTCAGCCAAGCACCGAAGTGGACCTGTTCATATCAACCGAGAAGATAATGGTGCTTAACACGGACCTCAAGGAGATCATGATGGACCACGCCCTGCGTACCATCTCCTACATAGCTGACATTGGCGATCTTGTCGTGCTGATGGCTCGTCGCCGCTTTATACCCAACGGCGGTGGCGTTGTCGTTGACTCACTGTCGACTCCGAGCCCGGGGGAGAACATTGAGGGCGAGTCGCTGAAGGAGAACAACAAGGAGACCGGCTCTTCGAACAAGCACAATCGCACACCCAAAATGATATGCCATGTATTTGAGAGTGACGAGGCGCAGTTTATAGCGCAGTCCATCGGCCAGGCGTTTCAGGTGGCCTACATGGAGTTCCTGAAGGCCAACGGCATCGAGAACGAGAATCTGGCTAAGGAAATGGATTACCAAGAGGTGCTCAACAGTCAGGAGATATTCGGCGATGAACTGGAGATATTCGCCAAGAAAGAGCTGCAAAAGGAAGTTGTAGTGCCCAAGGCGAAGGGCGAAATTCTAGGCGTTGTCATTGTGGAGAGTGGCTGGGGCTCGATGCTGCCAACGGTGGTCATTGCCAATCTGATGTCCGGCGGTGCAGCTGCTCGCTGCGGTCAGCTAAACATTGGCGATCAGCTAATTGCCATTAACGGCATGAGTCTTGTCGGTCTGCCGCTATCCACCTGCCAGACCTACATACGCAATGCCAAAAATCAAACTGCCGTCAAGTTTACCGTAGTGCCCTGTCCACCTGTCGTTGAGGTGAAGATTCTGCGTCCCAAGGCGCTCTTTCAACTCGGCTTCAGCGTGCAAAACGGTGTCGTAAGTAGCATGTCATTAATGCATGTATCTCTCCCCCGATATTGAATATTAATTTTGCTGTAATCCACAGATTTGCAGCCTCTTGCGTGGCGGCATCGCTGAGCGAGGCGGTGTACGGGTTGGCCATCGTATCATCGAGATTAACAATCAAAGTGTGGTTGCTGTGCCCCACGACACCATTGTCAAGTTGTTGTCCTCATCTGTGGGCGAGGTATACACACACATACTTACACACAAACACTTATATTTGCATATATATACTTATGTACATGTGTGACTAAATTGATTGCTTTCTCTTGATAGATTTTGATGAAAACTATGCCTACGTCCATGTTTCGTCTGCTAACCGGCCAGGAGACGCCAATTTATATCTAACTCAAGCGTTATATTATTATGCTTATGCACCTCTCAGCACAGACACACACACACACCCAGACGGAGATACATAAAGATAACTTGTCTGTCTGTTGTTTATACAGTCCAAAATGCCTAAATTGAATTTTCTGATTCTCTGATTTCTCATTTACCCAAGCACCACGACTCAACACTCGAATCAAAACAAAGAAGCTGCAATTACAGACAGGAATTAGCCATACTCAGCCCAGTAATACTAAGCACGCGCTTAAGATTTGCTTTTTATTTTAATTTTAGTTTCAATGTTTTCATTTATTTTCTCTATGTACATGATAAAGACTGAATTTTGTGTTTTGCGTACATGTGTGCGAGGGGCATTGTGCGAGAGTGAATGTGTGTGCGCGTAGCTCGCGTGTGTGTGTGTACGTCTGTGTGTTGTTTAAAGCATACATACATATATAGTAAAAATTGTTTATATATATAATACTCGAGTTTTGAGTGTTTGAATGCAAATTGGAAAACATTTACAACCAGAGTTGGAAGCGATATTAGAAAAGAGCGAGAGAGAGAGAGAGAGAGAGAGAGAGAGAGAAGGAGACAGATAGTGCGTGCGAGCAGGTGGAGGCAATACTCTAAAAGGATTTATTTACGTTGCTAATGCGATAAACAGCAATAATTTATAATTTAATTATTTCGTATTGTTTAGTTTTATTAACTACATTTATAATTTGCAGTTATGCCAAATATCAAATATGAGCTGAGATTTCGTTGAATTGTTTTTTTTTTTTTCTTCATTTATTATAATATATTATTTTGTATATGTTTATGTATATGATTAACTTTTTATATTTAGTTATTATATTGTACTGTACGTATTGAAAATGTCAAAAATACTTAATATAGTTTAAGTGATGCCTGGTTAACAACTAACAAACAACAAACAGTAAACAGTAAACAAAACGAAATGCATTTAATTAAACATCGTCAAAAGTAATGTGTATAATTACAATAAAAGTGCTTTGCGAAATGTGCACTAAATGAACAATAGATGTCATTCGAGATGAAACTTAAATAGGGGAGCCACTGAGCAATAAACGTAAATAAACAATAAAAGCAAATAACAACAGTAATATGAAGAACAATAAGGTGTGCATTGAATTATTTGTGTTAAGCTACAAAATAGTAAACGAAAACTTATATTAAAGAGAGCTTATTTTTGCTATAATTGTCAAACAGCACCAGAAGGCAAAGTTAAATGCAACTTTATAAGTACATAC
>JAUESO010000339.1:0-40518 GCA_030914385.1 Drosophila antonietae
CCAATTACAACTCTCTAGCTCATCATCTAGTATGACAACTTGACTATGGGCGGAAGAGTTTTCCGATTTGCCACGCCCCTAGTGGGCGGATCGGGAAAATTTTAACACTGTATAATTCGGGGACATATAAGAGTATATGTTTAAAATTTCAAGTCTCTAGCTCTAATAGCGCCGAAAAATATTGCGTTCATACGGACAGACGGACGGACAGCAAGACGGGCATTGCACAAACCCAATATACTTTTTCCCCTTCGGGAACAAAGTATAAAAATTCTGTTTCTAGGCGGACAATCGTATTCAATTGCTCAGATTATGATCATGACATTAATATGTCTCTAGTATTTGAAATACATTTTTTACACATTTTGGGGGTGTGGGGGGAATTGGGGACCGGAATCCAAAATCTGACAAAAACCGAAGTTGTAATATATTAGTATCTATATATGCAGAAGACATGGAGACTCTAACTCTAGAGATGAAATAAATATAATTTTATAACTGATTCCTGACAAATTCGTTTATCGATAACTTTGCAAATATACAAGTTATCGAATTTCTGAAACAAACTCTTACTGCGCGTGCAATAACGAATCTAACTCCAAAAGAATGAACTCTCTAGCTCTTATATATTCGGAAAGCGATGCGTTCAAACATTCGGACGGACGGACATCGCTATATCAACTTTTCTCATCACCCTGATCAAGAATATATATACTTAATGGGGTCTGCCACGTCTCCTTCTGCCTGTTACATACTTTTAACAAAATCATTATACCCTGATTTCCCATTTTCAATGAGCTCAGGGTATAACAAGTAAGAAAACTCTAGTCGAGAGTGCTCGACTAGATAATACCCCGAACCCAATTTTAATAAAATAAAAAAATAATCTGTACTGTGGTTTGGTTTTTTGTAATTATCTTGATAATGCATCAATTTTAGTGCTGAAAATGGCAAAAAAACTTCTTTATTTTGACAAATAGTTAAATATATTGCTCTTGATTAGTACTAAAATTAATCCGTTTTCAAGATATTTACAAAAAGCCAGTGTCGAACGTGACAAAAAGTTGACTTTTCTGGAGAATTACCCATATGGATAAATCAGAAAGTATACATAAGAATGTATGCGTGTAACGTTCAAAATGTACATATGTACATGTATATATACATTGCATTGCCAAAAAAAATAATAATAGATGGCGCTTATATTAGTTGAAATTCGAAAAATGTTATATTATTAAATATCATTAAAAATAGACCCAACAATTAGACGTTCCTCGATTAACACGCATCACCTTAATTAACACAGACACTTCATAATTGTAAAAGAAATATATCAATGCCACTCAAACTTGTAATACCCATAATAAATAAGTTCACTGCTAAAGCGCCATCTAGCAGGTTTAAATTCTTAGACCATGCTAGGCTAGTTTTGAATGTATATGTGTGCATATGTACATCTTACCGCAGATGTCACGTGCTTTTGTTATTTGGGCAAACTTTAATTGAAACAAAAACACTTTCAGAAATGATGCTATTAAATATTTGAAATTAAAAAAAAAGCACTTATTCACAATTAGTTAAACTACTAACTGACTTTCAAAGGTATAAAATACAAATGAATAAATAATAATAAAAAAGAAAGAAAAAAATTAAAAATAAGAAATTATGAAGGACTTAAGCGAGGCTAGAACCTACGACACCCTAACATTCGTTGCATCTGTCTAGCCATCTACACCACGGCTCACTTGAAAGGCAGAGTAGCGAAAACGAATGAAATTCGCCATATACGAAAGAAACACTAAAGCATTGGCTGAAAATACAAATACAATTCAAAGACAATTCTAACGCAATTCAAAAACAATTGTGATTCTTAGAATTTGCACGCATAGCAACATAGAAAACGGCCCAAGATTTTTTGTGTGTATATGTGCACACGCATACGAAAATTGATTTGCATTGCTCAACATTGCTTGCATTTCCATTGGTATTTTAATAGTTTTAAAATTTTTTTAAATATAAAATTGAATGTAATGAGAGTTCAGCATATGATCTACATATTCTATTTGACATTTTAGGTTTTTTTTTTAGAAATCATAACTCTTTTACAATTAGCTTTACATGCACAAATACATACATTGTATGTATGTACATATGTACGATTGCAGCCACACGCTGATCTACGCTTGCACACATATATGTATGTATGTATGTATGTATGTATGTGTGTGTGCCCGCAATGCGTGTTGCTGTGTCGCCGCTGCCTTTGTTGCTGCGTCACATGGGTTTTGATGAGAAAACTTTGATGATTAATAATTCTGTTTCTAGATGGACAATCGTATTGATATGTTCAGACTAAGATTATGATATTCATATCTATATGCCAAACCAAACTGCATGTCTCTAGTATTTGAAATGCATTTTTTACACATTTGGGAGTGGTGGGGCGAATTGGGGACCGGAATCCAAAATCTGACAAAAACCGAAATTGTATTAAATTAGTATCTATATATATGCATAAGACTTGGAGACTCTAACTCTAAAGATTAATTAGCTAGAATTTTATAACTGGTTCCCGATAAATTCGTTTATCGATAACGTTGCAAATATACAAGTTATCGAATTTCTGAAACAAACTCGTACTGCGCGTGCAATATACGGACCTAACACAAAAAGAATGAACTCTCTAGCTTTTGTATCTTCGGAAATCGACGCGTTCATACATACGGACGGACGGACGGACGGACGGACGGACAGACGGACATGACTATATCAACTTTTCTCGTCACCCTGATCAAGAATATATATACTTTATGGGGTCTGCCACGCCTCCTTCTGCCTGTTACATACTTTTAACAAAACCATTATACCCTGATTTCCCATTTTCAATGGGTTCAGGGTATAAAAAAAGTATAGTGCCCCAGTGGAGCTTATTAACCCGTAACATAAGGGTTGATAGCGACCCTACCTAAAGGATCTATTGAGTATTACAAGCATGTTGCTCAACTGAAATTGGAGGCGTCATAAACAAAGACTGATTAACACACACGAACACAGAAGGAAGGGGCAGAAACAAAGCCCCCCACTTGATAGATAGTCCTGAATTCCAGTTGAAGTGTGAGCATATATCAAATACTGTAGTCGTAGGCTCTACTAAAAAGCAACCAAATAAATTGAAACGGAGCCAAGCTCTCATGCAAATGGCTTTTCGTTTAGGGCCTTCACGTGCCCAGTGGCCAATTTGGTGCTGAGCACTCACTAAAAATTCAGACACGTAACACTCGAAACATAAAAATTTACAAATCAAATGCCAAGCACATACACAACAACCAGGCACATCCACACGCACAGGTGTGGATCGTTTCGGATCGTAGCTAGTCTTGAATTTCTGAATTGGTTCCATTTCGCAAGACCTCTTCACTGGCCGCACTTGACACTACGTTCTGTTGCTTCTGCTAGCTCTTCTTCTTCTTGTCATCACGTTCTAGCCATCCCGCGGCGCAGCCATTGTAATAAACAAGTAAGAAGGCTCTAGTCGAGACGACTCGACTACGAGATACCCTGAACCCTGAAAAAAAAAAAAAAAAAAAACAAGTAAGAAAGCTGTAGTCGAGCCTGCTCGACTACGAAATCCCCTGAGCCCTTCTTCGAACGATTCATATTCCAAGAATGCTTCGTTTCGATTCTCCACGCGTAAGAAACTATACATGCAAAAACACGAGTACACATACGCTGATCTATGCTTGTACGCCTGTATGTGTGTAAGCATTGCGGCTTGCTGTATCGCTGCCTTTGTTGCTGCGCCACATGGGTTTTGCTGCGAAAACTTCATTGATTAATAATTCTGTTTCTAGATGGACAATCGTATTGATCTTTTCAGATTATGAATATGATATTCATATCTCTATGCTAAACCAAACTGCATGTCTCTAGTATTTGAAATTCATTTTTTACACATTTGTGGGTCGTGAGGCGAAGTGGGGACCGGAATCCAAAATCTGACAAAAACTGAAATTGTATTAAATTAGTATCTATATATGTATATGCAGAAGACTTGGAGACTCGAACTCTAAAGATGAATTAGCTAGAATTTTATAACTGGTTCCCGATAATTTCGTTTATCGATAACTTTGCAAATATACAAGTTATCGAATTTCTGAAACAAACTCGTACTGCGCGTGCAATATACGGACCTAACACAAAAAGAATGAACTCTCTAGCTTTTGTATCTTCGGAAATCGACGCGTTCATACATACGGACGGACGGACAGACGGACATGGCTATATCAACTTTTCTCGTCACCCTGATTGAGAATATATATATACTTTATGGGGTCTGCCACGCCTCCTTCTGCCTGTTACATACATTTAACAAAACCATTATACCCTGATTTCCCATTTTCAATGGACTCAGGATATAAAAATAATAATAATACTCTTCTTCTTTACGAACGTATGAGCGCGCGCTCTACTAACCGCGCAGTCGCTGCCGTGGCTTGGGGTGGGTTGGGCTATACTTTGAAAGCTTATAACTCCATTTCTAGATGGACGATCTTCATGAAACTTTCGGAATATATCAAAAGCATCTATATGTGTCTATTTGCTAAAGGACAAGCCTCTAGTAATTGAAATGCTTTTTTTTTTTTCAAATTGGATGCGGAGAGGGCGCGGCATCCAAAATCTGACAGTATCTGCGTATCAGTGTTGCCAATTTTTGTTGAGCAAAAAAAGCTGTTTTTAGTGGGAATATACTTTAAAAAAAAGCTGAAATTTGGAGAAAAAAATCTGACAAAAAAGCTGAAGTTTTTTTTGCCTTATTTTAAGTTTTTTTTTTTACGAATAGTCCAGTTTTTCGTCTTATTCGTTACAATTATTATATATATATCGTATTCTTCCATAGTGCCAATCATATTTTAATAAATTACGCAGTACGAGTTTATTTTGTATTTTTTTTTTTAACTCATCCGTTTTCGTTAACTCATCCTATTTCCAAATCATTGATAAAAAAAAATTGAAAATTTGTTTATGTTACGTTTTTTGAGCATAACTTCTACACCGTTTCAGCTAGAGACTTCAAATTTGTATATTTAGATACGCAGATTGTTACGCCCCTTCGCCCCAATTCGAAAAAAACGCATCTAGAAATGGAGTTATAAGCGTCCAAAATATAGACCAACCCACCTTGGCCATAACTGTGCGGTTAGCAGAGATTTTTTTTTTTTTTTGGTAACTTATAGTCACGACAGCATTCTTTCTTAATGTGTATACGTTGATTCGTCAATCAGAATGGTATATTTACAAATCTGCAATATACAAATCTATTCTTGTCTTATCATTTAAGTCTTCGCAGCCAGTATTTTTGTTTATACTGAACTATTTGGTTTTAATTCTACTATAATGAACAACACTTCATTGTACATAAGTTCTCTAAAATATGTGAAGTTGCTAAGTATAAAAAAAGCGGAAAAAAAGCTAAATAATTTAAAAAAAAAAAGCCAGAATTCCCGCTTCCCGCTGTTTTGGAAATTTTCCCGCAATTGGATTTTCAAAAAAGCCATATTTGACGGGAAAAAAGCTTATATGGCAACACTGCTGCGTATCCATAATATCTATCTAAATATACAACGTTGAAGCCGTTAGCTAAAACGGTGTAGAAGTTACGCTCAAAAATCCTAAAAAACATGTAAATTAATTTTCTAATGTGGAATGAATTATCGAAAAAAAAAAAAAAAAAAACAAAATAAACTCGTACTGCGTAACTAACATACGAGTATTCATGTAAAATTTGAGCTCTCTTGCTTTTCTAGTTTCCAATATCTCGACGTTCATACGGATGGATGGACAGACGAACGGACGGACAAACGGACAGACGAACGGACGGACAAACGGACAGACAGACTGGACTATATCAACTTATTTTGTTGTGCTGGTCAGATAAGAATATGTATATATATTTTGTGGGGTTTGCGACGTTTCCTACCTGTTACAAACATTTGTACAAAACCATTATACCCTGAATTTGAATTCTCAATGTGTTCAGGGTATCAAAATTCCCAAGAATGCTTAAGCAGACTTCTGCGGGGCCCATACTAAAGACCCGACATTAGCATTTCAAGCCACCGATTGCGTCATAGAGAGAGTGTATGTGAGTGTGTGAACTACTTTTATGTGCGCTGCGAGTAGACGCAGTCGAATCGACTATGAGATACCCTAAACCCTGCAAAAAACAAGTAAGAAGGCTCTAGTCGAGACGGCTCGACTACGAGATACCCTGAACCCTGCAAAAAAGTGATACTCTTCTTCTTTACGCACTTATAAGCGCACGCTCTGCTAACTGCGCAGTTGCTGCCTTGGCTTGGGGGTGGGTTGGGCTGAACTTTGGACGCTTATAACTCCATTTCTAGATGGACGATCTTCATGAAATTTTCAGAGTAGATTAGGAGTATCTTAATCTATCTATGTGCCAAATTGTATTGTCTCTAGTATTTGAAATGATTTTTTTTTTCAAATTGGGGGCGGAGGGGGCGTGGCACCAAAAATCTAGAAATTACAAAATCTGTGTATTCATAATATCAATCTATATATCTAAAGTTCAAGTCTCTAGCTAAAACGGTGTAGAAGTTATACCCAAAAAACCTAAAAAATGTAAACGAATTTTCGATTTTGTATCGATAATTTGGAAATGGGATGAGTTATCGAAAAAAACAAAATAAACTCGTACTAGAAGACCTTCAAGTCTTCTGCATATATATATATATATATATATATATATATATATATATATATATATATATATATATATATATATATATATATATACATATATGTATAGTAATATATCCATAAGCACCCACCAACACTTAAACCAAAAAGCCACGATCCCTCCATCATTTAACAAAAACAAACCACCCTAGCAACTACTCATAAACAAATCGCTCCAGCTTCCACTTAGAAACAAATCGTCTCATCGGCTACTCATATAACATAAACAAGTCGCACTCCAACGCATCAAGCCCTTCTCGTGGGAACTGCACATTCAGCATATTCAGGAGTGACCAATCAGGAGCGATCAGGCGACTCACTCAACTAAGATCACGCCACTTTAGATATACATTTCTAGACAAACAAATTTCCAATCAGTAGTTCAGTTTGAATCCAGATTTAAGACCGCACTTACATCGAGTAAGAACATAAAATTGTACTCCGTTATCAGTTATTAATAAATAAAGATATATTTTTTAAAATAACTAACGTCGATCTCTTTATTGGCGCAGCCGGTAGGATCCACTTGGTGAAAATAAGATCATCATTTCAATCCGCAAAAGTACCACGTGACCTCGCGTGTGCTAACAGACTAGATCCGTTCGAATATAAACGATAAATCCAATTAAGTGATAAAATCGAAAAAGAACGATCTTCCAATCACGATTAAATGCCAACTAAGTGCAAGTGCAAGTGAATTAACCAAAACTAGATCAATCCAATTAAGTGATACGATCACGAACAATAACCCACTCATAATTTCGTGCCAACTGAGTGTATCGAAAGAGTGAGCTACCTACTTAAAAACTCTTAAACAAATGTTTAACTACACAACAACAAAAAATCTCATTATGACTCTGGAACTATCCGAGACGCATCTCAACCAGGCCCTCACCCTTCTAAGGCAGGTGCCCACGTTCGACGGCGACAACACAGCACTAAGCACTTTCATCAGACGCATCGATTATATTATGCAGCTATACCCAACGAGGGACGTACGTCAACAAAGCTTGATGTATGGAGCCATTGAAATGCAGCTCACGGGAGCGGCACAAAGGGTATCCCAACTTACTCAGCCTGGAGGTTAGAATAATCTGCGACAAGCTCTGATCACCCAGTTCAAAACTCACACACCTTGCGAGGGACTCCTAAGGCACTTGTACAACACCAATTTCAACTGAAGTCTTCGTAAGTTCATTGAAGAATTAGAGCATAAGTCATTTATAATCGTAAATAAACTAACATTAGAAGGCAATGCTGCCAATACTACACTATATATAAATGCAATCAATAATACTGTAAAAGAGGTCATCACTAGGAAATTACCAGACAGACTATACATGACTTTAGCGAAATTTGATATTTCAACAGTATCTAATTTGAAACAAGTAGCTCAGAGGGAAGGTTTATATGAAAACAAATTCACTGACAAACCCAAGTACCCTATGAATTCCAAACAAACCCAAAATCAAACAAATTACAAACATAATAATTCAGCAGGACAGAACAATTCCACTAGCCAGCAACTGTATACCGAATTCAGTAACAAACTAAATCAGGGAATACCACAGAACCCTCTAAACTATCAACAGACTACTCAACCGCAAAATTCATTCCCTAACCAACCGACTAAACGAACTAGAGAAAGTAATAGTGGACAGACTAAAATGGACTGGTCAGAAAATTTTCATCAAATTGCCTCGGACCATGCAACACCAATCGAGCAAATCCCCACATCAAACTCATCCTAAATAATACTTTAAGGGGGTATTATTATGCATAAATATTATGCATAATTATGCATAAATCTTATCCATAAATCTTATCAATAAAAATTTTTTCAGTTTCCCAGTCCAAACTATAAAAGGAATAATAGAACTTAATAAAAGCGTTTCATTCGCAAGCAGCAAACTCTGCCCTAGTATACAAAAATTCTATTGTCACAACTTCTCACATACTTACGACATACTATTAGGTAGTAATTACCTCTCGGCATCTAAAGCCATCATTAATTATGCAGAGGATAATATAACTATAGGGAATTAAACGTTTAAATTCCAATACAATAACGGAATTTCCAACGAATCCCCTTATCCTCTAACAGAATTCGAGTACGACTTATTTTCGTACGAAATAAACAATAATATTGAAGACAGAAATGAATACAGACTGGATCATTTAAATCCAGAAGAAACAAATAAATTAAAGAAAATACTTCACGACTATAGTGATATTCAGTACAGAAAGGGTGAAAATTTGACGTTTACTAGTACAATCAAACATAAAATAATAACTAAACATGAGGACCCCATCTATAAATACCCTTATAGACATCCTCAAATTCTTGACCAAGAAGTCAACAAACAAATTAACGAAATGTTAGAACAGGGAATAATTAGAAAATCTAACTCACCTTATTGTTCACCCATATGGATCGTACCTAAAAAAGAGGACGCTTCCAAAGAAAAAAAATACCGCTTAGTTATCGACTATCGTGGACTTAATGAAGTCACAATAGACGATAAATACCCAATACCTATAATGGACGAAATCCTTGATAAATTAGGCCACTAACCATACAACACATAGACTGGACAACTGGTACAAATTAATGTTCACACTTATTTTTTGACTTTAGAACCCCTCTAGCTTCGTATTTGCTCGGGTTTTTACTTTTAGGGTCGGGAGAGAAAAATTGCTGATGGCAAAATCATTCCGCTTCGAGCGCTCGACGGTGATGGTCGATTTTCCAAAAATGCCTGACATGTGCCGCTCTTTCCCTTGCTCTCTTTCTCTTTCTGCCCCATGCTTTTTACTCTCTGCTCTCTTCTCACAAAAATATATGTATACTAGCACAAACAGCAAGCAGCTCACAAAAATTGAAATTTCTTCTCGACTCGCGAGTCGCGATCCCATTGGTTCCCTTCTGAGCGAAGAGTATACCGAATTCTCAAACTGCTTTGCCATGCTCATGCAAAATGTTAGCGTTTTTATGATTATTTGTGGAAAGGGTATGAAAGTGTTGATGTGCATAACGAATATTATTTCCGTATGACCATACACACACACATTTACACTTCCTCGCTATATGTGTAAGCATTTATATGCTTGTGTGCGATTGATATTCTTCATACGGAAATAATATTCGTTATGCACATCAACACTTTCATACTCTTTCCACAAATAATCATAAAAACGCTAACATTTTGCATGAGCATGGCAAAGCAGTTTGAGAATTCGGTATACTCTTCGCTCAGAAGGGAACCAATGGGATCGCGACTCGCGAGTCGAGAAGAAATTTCAATTTTTGTGAGCTGCTTGCTGTTTGTGCCAGTATACATATATTTTTGTGAGAAGAGAGCAGAGAGTAAAAAGCATGGGGCAGAAAGAGAAAGAGAGCAAGGGAAAGAGCGGCACATGTCAGGCATTTTTGGAAAATCGACCATCACCGTCGAGCGCTCGAAGCGGAATGATTTTGCCATCAGCAATTTTTCTCTCCCGACCCTAAAAGTAAAAACCCGAGCAAATACGAAGCTAAAGGGGTTCTAAAGTCAAAAAATAAGTGTGAACATTAATTTGTACCAGTTGTCCAGTCTATGTGTTGTATGGTTAGTGATTAGGCAAATGCCAATACTTTACAACTATCGATCTAGCAAAGGGCTTCCATCAAATTCAAATGGACCCTCAATCAATCGCAAAAACTGCATTCTCAACAAAACAAGGACATTACGAATTCACTCGTATGCCTTTCGGACTTAAAAATGCCCCTGCAACCTTTCAAAGATGCATGAATAACCTTTTAGAAGATTTAATTTTCAAAGACTGCTTAGTCTACCTCGACGACATAATCATATTCTCAACTTCACTAGATGAACACTTAACTTCCATAAAAAAAAGTATTTGACAGGTTACGCAAAGCTAATCTAAAATTACAATTAGATAAATGTGAATTTCTAAAAAGAGAAACACAATTCCTAGGACATATAATAACCACAGAAGGAATCAAACCTAACCCCGATAAAGTAGCAGCTATAATACATTTTCCAATTCCCAAGACACCTAAAGAAATCAAATCTTTCTTAGGCCTTTGCGGATTTTACCGCAAATTTATCCCAAATTTTGCCAAAATAGCAAAACCATTGACTCTAGGATTAAAAAAGGATTCCAAAATTGATATAACAAACCCAGATTTCATATCAGCCTTCGATCAAATGAAAGTACTTATAACAAATGACCCAATATTATTTTACCCAGATTTCAATAAAACTTTCTCTCTAACTACAGATGCGAGTAACGTAGCTATAGGAGCAGTCCTTTCACAGGACCACAAACCAATATGTTTCGCAAGCAGAACCCTAAATGATCACGAACTCAATTATTCAGCAATAGAATAGGAATTATTAGCCATCGTATGGGCTACCAAATATTTCAGGCCATATCTCTTCGGTCGAAAATTTCAAATTCTTAGCGATCATAAACCACTAGTATGGTTACACAACATAAAAGAACCAAATATGAAGTTACAAAGATGGAAGATTAAATTAAACGAATACGACTATAATATTAAATATTTACCAGGAAAAGAAAACTACGTAGCAGATGCCCTGTCTAGAATTAAACTAGAAGAAAATCTCTTAGGAGAAGAAATCAGTAGCCCCCGAGCAACCATTCATAGTGCTCAGGAAGACAATCAAAACTTAATACCAATTTCAGAAAGACCTCTTAACTTATATAACAGACAAATTGAATTCATAAAAGGTGACAAAGAACAAATCGACATTGTACACTATTTCCACAAAACAAAAATAAAAATAACATACATAGAAATGACTGACACATTTGCCAAAGACATGATTAAAGAATACCTTTGTTTAAAGAATAACGCTTTTTATTTCCATAACCTTTCGGATTTCCCAATATTCCAAAAAGCTTATGCAGAAATTATAAATCCCGATAGTAAAACAAAAAAATTAAAAACTTTAACAAAACTAAAAGATATCCTCACTTTCGCAGAATTTAAAGAAATAATCCTTTCAAATCATAAAAAATTACTTCACCCAGGTATTACAAAAACTACCAACTGGTTTAGAGAAAAATATTATTTCCCAGACCACCAAAACCTAATACAAAACATCATTAACGAATGTGAAATTTGCAATTTATCCAAATCTTAAAACAGAAACACAAAACTAACTTTCGAAATCACTCCAGAAGTATACAATCCCAGAGACAAATACGTCACAGACTTTTATTTAATTGACAACAAACAATTCCTATCTTGCATTGACATATATTCAAAATTCGGAAACCTAGTAGAAGTCAACAGTCGTGATTGGCTCGAAACTAAAAGAGCAATCATAAAAATTTTCAATGACATGGGAAAACCCATCGAAATCAAAGCGGACAAAGATTCAGCATTTATATGCGCAGCTCTCCAAGCTTGGCTACAATCCGAAAAAGTAAAAATCAATATCACTACTAGCAAAAACGGTATATCCGACATAGAAAGATTTCACCGAACAATCAACGATAAATTAAGAATTATTAATACAGAATCCGACATAGAAAACAAACAGACAAAATTCGAAACCATTCTATACATTTACAACCATAAGACAAAACACTTGACAACAAACAGAACCCCAGCAGACATATTTATACACGCAGGTACACTTGATACGACACACAAACGAACAAAATAAATCAAATCCAAAATCTCAATAAAAACCGAATCGATTTTGAAATTAATACAGATTACAAACACGCCCTATTAGTTAAAACTAAAACTTCCACTTGGTTCAAATCAGACACAAATGAAATATTTATAATTTCACACGTACCGAAACAAATAAGTAAAACTCCACTATATAAAATTTTGCCCTATCCGGAAGAACAAAATAATACCCTAATAGAAAACACTCATGAGACTTATTATATACTAAATAATACATCATATGTAAAAGCCACAAAAAAACAAGAAACAAATGAATGCATAAACAGCATAATAACACAAATAGCAGCAGAATGCAAATACACAAAAACATTTAAAACACACCAAATTAGCTATATAGAACCAAATATAATTGTAACTTGGAATTATCCCAAGACAGAAATCATACAAAATTGTAACAAAAATAATATCCATATTCAAGGTAACAATATAATTAAAATATACGATTGTAACGTCCAAATTAATAATATTTCAATTGTAAACACAATATCAGACTACACGCAAACTACCTATGTAACAAATAATGTAACAAAAATATAACCAATATCATTACTACAAACAATAAAATAGTTTTAGAAAATACTAAATATAATAAGATATTTAATATTATAACAACTACAACTTTCATAATTACTATTATAAGTCTAATACTATTTGTAATCATTAAATTTAAGTCAATATCAAAGAAAATTATTATAAGGCATGAAAGCAGGAAACTAAGTAATTCAAAACCAGAAGATCAATCACCCCCCGAAATTCATGTACCATTAGAAACCATACCACAACTGTACCCTACATTTTCCGCCTGAGGCCAGGCTAATCTCTTTAGGATGGGGAAGTAATATATCCATAAGCACCCACCAACACTTAAACCAAAAAGCCACGATCCCTCCATCATTTAACATAAACAAACCACCCTAGCAACTACTCATAAACAAATCGCTCCAGCGTCCACTTAGAAACAAATCGCCCCAGCACAGTAGTTCCGTCAGAGGCCATAAATGCAAAAAATGAAAGTCAAAATTTTCAGATGAATTATTTTGCAATCATTTCAGAATTGATCATATTTTTCACTGAACAAGTTCATTTTGTTCCATTCAAATCGTTCTTTTTGCAAATAATGTCAAAAGAGCGAAGATCTAACCGATGAAATGAAAACCTGCGTTAAGCTCGAAATAAATCGCATCAGTCAAGTGTTCAATTTAAACAAATAGTTTGCAAAATCAGTTGAAATAAAAATGAATATTGAAAACAGAGGTATTTTCTGCAATTATATGTAACAGGCAATGTTTAAAAACTTGTTGTTTACTAATAAATCGTTTGTTTTTGTCAGCGTCTCAATATGTGTTCTGGCGTCTTTATTAGTGATTTTTAGGTAAAGTTTTAATTGTGATCCCCCCTTAACCCCCTCTTGCAAATACTTTTGTAGTATGTGTTATTTTTGTAGTATAGTTCGAGTGTAGCATGAGTATACAGGATGTAGAATTATATTTTTCTTTTCAAGCGCATTCAATGGCTTGCGCCATACCCTAGGAGGACCATCATTATAAAATTGCATTATTTTTGTATTGTAACATAATATGTCGTCATCATAATATTCTGCGGGGTTTTTTTTTTCGTGCTACGCTCGAACTATACTCATGCCGTAGGAGGACTTTGCGCACCTTCTCATGTGAGACATCGATTCCACATTCTTCCTTTACCTCTTTGGCAAGGCTTCTGGAAGAAATATGCGGATTTGTGTTCAGTTTTCTTAGAATTAGCCTCTCTACTCGGTTAGTTAGCTTTCTTTTCGGCACTCCTTCCGTCTTTGAAAGCAGCCTGTTTTCCTTTTCGGCCCGATTTAGCGGATTATAAACCGTTCTCCTGGGCACAGAAAACGTGTCCATCAATTCTGGAACGGATTTGCCCATCTCGTGGTTGTAATAACCAATTGACAAAAAATGTGAAAGAATATGTATGTGCATAGATGCCGAGAATATGCAGAGACAGCGGTAAAATACCGTTACTTCTAAGAAAAAGACCAACGCAGATGTGCAAAACAAAGTGTGCCAACACATTATTGACACTGTTATTATTGAATGATATTTGTTTTTGTTGATTTATTTGTTACATATTGAATATTTTGCTTCTTTTTATACTTTGTTCCCAAAGGGAAAAAGTATATTGGGTTTGTGCAATGTCCGTCTTGCTGTCCGTCCGTCTGTCCGTCTGTCCGTATGAACGCAATATTTTTCGGCGCTATTAGAGCTAGAGACTTGAAATTTTAAACATATACTCATATATGCTCCCGAATTATAAAGTGCAAAAATTTTCCCGATCCGCCCACTAGGGGCGTGGCAAATCGGAAACTCTTGCACCCATAGGCAAGTTATCATACTAGTTGATAAGCTAGAGAGTTGCAATTTGGAATGTATACTCGGTGTGACAACCCAAGTTCAAAAAGCTATGTCGGATATATCTACGCCCATTGGGGGCGTGGCAAATCGGAACTGAATATATAGTGATTTTTCAAATTGTGCTATTTTTTGAACACTATTGACACTAGAGACTTGAAATTTGGCATGTATACTCGGGTTGACAACCCAAGATCAATAAGCTTAGAGCTAGAAGCTTGAAAATTTAATGGTTCAGTTACTAATGTCCTCCTCTATCGATACCAAAATCGATACCCAAAAATTATTTTTCAGCGTCTTTGGGGGCGTGGCAAATCAGCAAAGAAGTTTGTTGTGGCCAACTGCATAATTCATGGATATAGTAGTTTAGTAATAATTGCTAAGATGGCAGAAAGCATTTCAACATAAATATAAAAATATTATTGAATTTAAAAAATAAAATTTATAAGTTTTCGATTAAAAAATAAAAAGTTTCCAGCGGGATTCGAACCCAGATCTTTTGAAAATAACATGTAATCGTTAGCTAAACCTAAATACAAAGTTCAGTGCTATATCACTTGGATGTACATATATACATGTAGAAACAGCTGTATACACACGAATACATATATGCATGTATGTATGTATGCAATTAAAGAAAAATTGCTTGCCAACGGCAGCGTGGTAAATCGGAAAAGCAGTTTCTAGTAGTGATGTAAAAAATGATCGATGCATCGAGCATCGATGATTTCTTTTACTGATTTTTCCGATGTTTTTCGATGTTTTCGCTGATACCGATGTTGAGCGATACATCGATATTTTGCAAAACATCAATGGTTTAATTTCATAATAACATAACATTGCCATTTTGTGATCAGTACAGCAAACTTTGTAATTTTAATAATCCTTCGGCATGTGCCAACGCACTTATGAAAATTAAATCCTTATTTGAACCAATGAAGTCATACCACAGACTACCGTGAGCTCCATATCTTTTTGAGACCACCATTATGAGCTTGCCCAACGTCATAATCCGAATGTGGACATGGGTTTAGAAATAACTGCTTATCTTCGAATGCAGTGAACAGCATTCGAAAGCGACCCTTTATAAGTTTGGAAAGGTATGAAAAGTGCCTACCCCAATTTATACAAAATTGCAAACAACAATTTTGCAGTTTAAACAAGTAAGAACGTTGCAGTTAGGCGCAAATAACAGCGATATACTTTGTTCCCATAGGTGCATCTTATTTATTTAATAAACATTTAATTAACGAAATATTTCGGCAATTAGAAAACGTACATGGCAAGCAACAAACGTTTTTCCTACACATACATACAGATTTTCACATGTACACACTATACGAGTATACACACAATTTTCTATGTATGCATACAAAAGTTTGCATGCCAGAATATTCTAAGAATTGTGACTGAATTGGGAATTTTTCGATCGTTACTTTAGTTTTGTCAAAAGGCGCTCTAGCAATGTCTTATTTGGTTTTAGTTAACGAAGTGCTGGTCAGGGCAGTGGCGCTGGTGGTAAGCGCTATGCAAGCTATACTTAGGTGCGTGGGTTCTAATCCCGCAGAAAACTTTTTTTTTTCAAAAATTAATTTAAAAATTTTTTTTTTATATTTGTATATTTATTATAAAATGATAATCATTTATAAACATACGCATATGAATGGTGCATTTAAGTAAAAACTAAAACTGCTTTATGCTTTCCGATTTGCGACGCTGTGTGGCAGGCAGTTTTTCTATGCATGCATATATGTATGTATGCATGTGTACGTGTATACACATCCAAAAGTGTATACATATTGCAAGAATTGCGATTGTATTGTTTTGTGACGTCACAAGCTGCTGATCAGCTGGTCAGCTGATCAGCTGTGAATTTATTTAGGATTAGCTAACGATTACATGTTGTTTTCAAAAGACCCAGGTTCGAATCCCGCTGGAAACTTTTTAATTATTAATCGAAAACTTTTAAATTTTATTTTTTAAATTCATTAATATTATTATATTTATGTGAAAATGCATTTTGCCATCTTAGCAATTGCTACTAAGCTATTATATGCATGAATTATGCAGTTGGCCACAACAAATTTCTTTGCCGATTTGCCACGCCCCCAGGGGGCGTAGACGCATAATTTTTGGCCAGTTCTTAGAAAGGGCCGAGGCTAACATGACTGCAAAATTTGGTTGCTTACATTCCAAATATGCGAAAATTACAGGGTATTTTTCGATATGCCACGCCCCCAAAGAGGCTGAAGAATTATTTTTGGGGCATCGATAGAGGAGAACATTAGTAACTCAACCATCCAATTTTCAAGCTTCTAGCTCTAAAACTGTAGGAGATATAAACTTTTGCGGTTTGCCACGCCCCCTGTGGGCGTAGATATATCTACCATAGCTTATTAGTCTTGGGTTGTCAACCCGAGTGTACATGCAAAATTTCAAGTCTCTAGTGTCAATAGTGTTCAAAATATAGCACAATTAGAAAAATCACTATATATTCAGGTCCGATTTGCCACGCCCCCAATGGGCGTAGACATATAACTTTGATCGATCTTCTTAGAACCATAACATTAACTCACATGCAAAATTTCAGCGTTCTAGCTTTAACGGTGTAGAAGATACGTATTTCCCGATTTGCCACGCCCCCAATGGGCGTATATATATCCGCTATAGCTTTTTGAACTTGGGTTGTCACCCCGAGTATACATTTCAAATTGCAACTCTCTAGTTATCATCTAGTATGATAACTTAACTATGGGCGGAAGTTTTTTCCGATTTGCCACGCCCCTAGTGGGCGGATCGGGAAAATTTTGACACTTTATAATTCGGGAACATATATGAGTATATGTTTAAAATTTCAAGTCTCTAGCTCTAATAGCGCCGAAAAATATTGCGTTCATACGGACAGACGGACGGACGGACAGACGGACAGACGGACGGACAGCAAGACGGACATTGCACAAACCCAATATACTTTCTTCCCTTTGGGAACAAAGTATAAAAACAATGAAATGTTTTAAAACATCGGTCATACATCGACGCATCGCATTTTCAATCCGATGTATCAACCCAACATCGATGTTTATTTTGAACACATAGATGGACATCGACATCGATGTTATCATTCAAATTTACATCACTAGTTTCTAGTGCTTAAATGCACAATTCATATGCGTATGTTTATAAATTATTATCAATTGGCAGCAAGCATTTTATAATAAATATACAAATATAAAAAAAAAATTAAAAAATAATAATTTTTGAAAAAAGTTCTGCGAGATTCGAACCCACGCACCTAAGTATAGCTTGCATACCGTTTACCACCAGCGGCACTGCCCTGATTTGAACCTCTTTAACTAAAACCGAATAAGGCATTGCTCGAGCGTCTCTGACAAAACTAAAGTAACGATCGAAAAATTCCCAATTCAGTCACAATTCTTAGAATATTCTGGCATGCAAACTTTTGTATGCATACATAGAAAATCGTGTGTATACTCGTAGAGTGTGTACATGTGTAAATCTGTATGTATGTGTAGGAAAAACTTTTGTTGCTTGCCATGTACGTTTTCTAATTGCAGAAATATTTCGTTAATTAAATGTTTATTAAATAAATAACATGCACCTATGGGAACAAAGTATTTCGCAGTTAGTTGCGCCTAACTGCAACGTTCTTACTTGTTTATACCCTGAACCCATTGTATGTATAAAGTATGTATTCCTGATGAGCATACAAAAATAAGTTGATCTAGCCCTGTCCGTCCGTCCGTCCGACCATCCGTATGAACGTCGACACGTCGAGAAAGGAAACTACAAAAGCTTTACATGTATACTCGTATGTTAGTCACGCAGTACGAGTTTTTTTTTTTTTTTTCGATAACTCATCCCATTTTTTCGATAACTGCACCCATCAGATCAGCGTGTGTGTGTGTTCGTGTTTTTGCATGTATAGTTTCTTACGCGTGGAGAATCGAAACGAAGCATTCTTGGAATATGATTCGTTCGAAGAAGGGCTCAGGGGATTTCGTAGTCGAGCAGTCTCGACTAGAGCCTTCTTACTTGTTGCTTGTGTGCTTGCCTAGGGGAAAAGTAAAAGTTGGCTGGTTGGTAGGTTCTGCAAATGGCCGAAACACCGGAAATATGAACACAACTTCTCAAATTGGCTAAAAGACAGAGCATGGACGAACTTGTCGTTGCTCAATTAGCAAAATGCCTACTAATGGCAAAAAGTTTCAATGGTCGCGACATGGTCATCATTATAACTTACGCGTTTTTTTTTCAAGTGTTTAGATAACAGCGAAAAATACATGAAATAAAACTGAAAAAACTAACAATCCAGCTGCCAATGGACCACAAGCCGCAGACATCGGACATCTCACATCGGACAACAGCTAGCAACATGGCTCAGTCAGTTGCTAAAATAGCCTAAAACCTTTTTTGGTTAAACCACTATTCCTCCAGCTCTAGCTGCCCCTCCTGCTCCACGCACAGTTGGCCCGTTACAATGTTCATTTATAACGAATTTCAACATTGAAATGTTGAAAATTTGTTAAGCAGCCTTGTGTGGATCATGGACCGAACCAATTCGCCTGCCCATCTGTCTGTCTACACGGGGAAGAATTCTTCTCTCTTCATGTTTTTATACCCTGAACCCATTGAAAATAGGAATTCAGGGTATAATGGTTTTGTGAAAATGTATGTAACAGGCAGAAGGAGACGTCGCAGAGCCCATAAAGTATATATATTCTTGATCAGCATAAATAAATAAGTTGATTGAGCCCTGTCCGTCTGTCCGTCCGTCTGTCCGTCTGTCCGTCTATATGAACGGCAAGACTTCGGAAACTACAAAAGCTACTGAGCTGAAATTTCACATGAATACTCGTATGTTAGTTACGCAGTACGAGTTGGTTTTGTTTCTTCGATAACTCATCCCATTTCCAAATTATCGATAAAAAAATTGAAAATTCGTTTACATATTTTAGGTTTTTTGGACATAACTTCTATACCGTTTTAGCTAGAGACTTTAATATATTTAGATAGATATTATAGATACGAAGATTTTTTAATTTTCAGATTTTGGATGCCTCGCCCCCTTCGCCACCTTTTTATTTCAAATACTAGAGACTTGAAATTTGGCAAATAGATACATTTAGATACTATAAATATATTCTAAAAGTTGCATAAAGATCGTCCATCTAGAAATGGAGTTATACGCGTCCAAAGTATAGCCCAACCCACGGTAGCAACGGCGCGGTTAGCAGAGCGCTCGCTCATCAGTGCGTAAAGAAGAAGAGTATCACTTTTTTTTTTTGCAGGGTTCAGGGTATCTCGTAGTCGAGCCGTATCGACTAGAGCCTTCTCACATGTTTTTTCTTTTGTCTTTTTTTCGTGTGTTGCTTTAAACAAATAATCTTCATTCATGTCGTCTGGCTGTCTGTCAGTGCAGATGCTGTCTAAAAGACATTAGTTCGTAGCTTAATTAATGCTTTTGTGTTAATTACCGCAACAAAAAAGATACAAAATGTTTTAAAACTACTAAACAACAACAAAAACACGAGATGCCAAAAATCTTCAACAAATAATGAAACTTCATGCGTGTGTTCCAAAGAATTGTGAAACTAAATTGTGTGTGTGTGTATTTTTTTTTATACTTTGTTCCCAAAGGAAACAAGTAAGAAAGCTGTAGTCGAGACTGCTCGACTACGAAATCCTCTGAGCCCTTCTTCGAACGAATAATATTTCAAGAATTATTCGATTCGTTTCTGCACGCATAAGAAACTGTACATGCAAAACCACGCGCACACATAGACGCATGTATCTGTGTATGCATGTGTCGCATGATTTATGATGAGAAAACTTTGATGATTAATAATTCTGTTTCTATATGGACAATTATTGATATCTTCAGATTATGATTATGATATTCATATCTTATATGCTAAACCAAAATGCATGTCTCTAGTATTTGAAATGCATTTTTTCACATTTTGTGGTGGTGGGGCGAAGTGGGGACCGGAATCCAAAATCTGACAAAAACCGAATATGTAATAAATTAGTATCTATATAAACTTGGAGACTCTAACTCTAAAGATGAATAGCCTAGAATTTTATAACTGGTTCCCGATAAGTTCGTTTATCGATAACTTTGCAAATATACAAGTTATCGAATTTCTGAAACAAACTCGTACTGCGCGTGCAATATACGGACATAACACAAAAAGAATGAACTCTCTAGCTTTTGTATATTGAGTTTGTGCAATGTTCGTCTGTCCGTATGAACGCAATATTTTTCGGCGCTATTAGAGCTAGAGACTTGAAATTAACCATATACTCATATATGCTCCCGAATTATAAAGTGTAAAAATTTTCTCGATCCGCCCACTAGGGGCGTGGCAAATCGGAAAACTCTTCCGTCCATAGGCAAGTTATCATACTAGATGATGAGCTAGAGAGTTGCAATTTGAAATGTATACTCGGGGTGACAACCCAAGTTCGAAAAACAATGGCGGATATATCTACGCCCATTGGGGGCGTGGCAAATCGGGAAAAACGTATCTTCTACACCGTTAAAGCTAGAACGCTGAAATTGCGCATGCAAGTTAATGTTATGATTCTAAGAAGATCGACCAAAAAGCTATATGTCTACGCCCATTGGGGCGTAGCAAATCGGCAAAGAAGTGTGTTCTGGCCAACTGCATAATTCATGTATATAATAGTTTAGTAGTAATTGCTAAGATGGCAGAAAGCATTTTAACATAAATATACAATTATCAATTAATTTTAAAAATAAAATTTATAAGTTTTCGATTAATAAATAAAAAGATTCCAGCGGGATTCGAACCCAGGTCTATTGTAGAAACATCTGTGTACACATACATGCATACATATATGCATATATGCATGCATAGAAAAATTGCTTGCCTACGACGCAGTGTGGCAAATCGGAAAAGCAGTTTCTAGTGCTTAAATGCACAATTCATATGCGTATGTTTATGAATTTTTATCAATTGGCGCTGGAAGCAAGCATTTTATAAAAAATATACAAATATAAAATATACAAAAATAAAAAAATTAAAAAATTATAGTTTTTGGAAAAAAGTTTTTTGCGGGATATGTAAGTGCAGCTTGCGTAGCACTTGCCCCCAGCTCCACTGCCTTGGTATGAGCTCCGTTAACTAAAACCAAATAAGGCACTGCTAGAGCGCCTTTTGACAAAACTAAAGTAACGATCGAATTCACAATTCAGTCACAATTCATAGAATATTCTGGCATGCAAACTTTTGTATGCATACGTAGAAAATTATCTCGTAGACTGTGTACATGTGTAAATCTGTATGTATGTATGTATAGGAAAACGTTTTTTGCTTGAAATATACGTTTGCTAATTGCCGAAGTATTTCGTTTATTAAATGTTTATTAAATAAGTGAAATAGACCTATGGGAAGAGAGTATCCCAGAGTGCGCCCAACTGTAACATTCTCACTTGTTTTACTATCACTACATATATATGTACATATGTACAATCGAGATCCAATTTCTCAATTAGAGCAGAGCACCACAGCCTGTGAAATGGAGCGAATTTCAATGCAAAATCATTAAGGTGTACGAGAAGCTCGCGCGTTAGTATAACCAGACTTCGCGCTTCTCAATCACAAGAGCAAAGGTTCAAAAGGCAACCCTTGAATTGCCTCGATTAGCAATTTGGAAGTAAGAGTTGACTCAGTAGTAATCATGCTTCGGAACCTTTATCAACCAAAACTGTGCAATGAAACCTTATTGGTGATAACAAAACTGATGGTCGAAAGTGGAGCATTTGTCATTCCGTGGATTCTGATATGTCGTTTGAACGTTTAAATGACTTCAATTTCCGATGCGTCTTACATTCACATTGACGATTAACACAAGCCAATCTTAGAATGTATGTGGAAATTAAAAATGGTTCGCTGAAAAGGATAGTCAACCGATTTTTATTTTATTTAGTCAAAATTTGGCTGAAAGGCAGTCACACGTGTAGTGTGTGCGTCACAGCTAATGCGCACAAAAATCGAAGCTCGGACTGAGTGGGCCATGCCATGCCAAATTTGACCGGCCAGCCTAGCCGGCCGGCTAAACCTATGCTAATGACGCCATTTGGTGAGTTCGAAATGTTGTTACTGATGATCAGGAATCAAGACTCCAATCAACACGTCTCCTGGCCAAAACGCGACAACTGGCAACTGGCCTGCCGTTATGGCCGGACAGGTTTTTCCCTTGGAAAATGCATGAGCATGAATTCATAACCAGCCAAGCATCGAAGCTCTCCAATTCCATTGCCCCAAATTTTGCGGGCAGACCGAAAATATTTGTTAATTCCTTCAAGTGCCGTTGTGCCGTAGTACCGTCTCTTTTGGTTGCTAAAGTTCAAATGGCGCTGATGTCAAAATGCTATTTCTGTTCGCTGTTCAAAGAATAAATACAGATACACACACTCACAGATGCAATACCATATATAGAGGGGCATATATGTAGTGAGGCAAAAAATTGTCATAAGTCGATTATTGAATCATATGATTTAATTTAACCACTAACCATACAACACATAGACTGGACAATTGGAACAAATTAATGTGCACACTTATTTTTTGACACTAGAACCCCATCAACTTCGTATTTGCTCGGGTTTTTACTTAGGGTCGGGAGAAAAAATTGCTGATGGCAAAATCATTCCGCTTCGAGCGCTCGACGGTGACGGTCGATATTCCAAAAAGGCCTGACATGTGCCGCTCTTTCCCTTGCTCTCTTTCTCTTTCTGCCCTATGCATTTTACTCTCTGCTCTCTTCTCACAAAAATATATGTATGCTGGCACAAACAGCAACCAGCTCACAAAAATTGAAATTTCTTCTCGACTCGCGAGTCGCGATCCCATTGTCCCCCTTTTGAGCGAAGAGTATACCAAATTCTTAAACGGCTTTGCCATGCTCATGCAAAATGTTAGCGTTTTCATGATTATTTGTGGAGAGGGTATGAATGTGTTGATGTGCATAACGAATATTATTTCCCGATGACCATACACACACACATTTACACTTCCTCGGTATATGTGTTGGCATTTATGTGCCTATGTGCGATATTCTTACTACCTGTAGCACTATTAGAACCCCAGCAGTTGATGTTCGTTCGGTTGGGTAGCTGATGTGAGCTTGCATACATTTAAACTACCTGCCTATATGTGTAAGCATTTATGTGCTTGTGTGCAATATTTTTGCTGCCTGTAGCACTTCCCTGAGGGGATAACGGGCAGTAGAATACTTCCCCAGCTGGTAGGATAGCTTGCCGTACAAGGCGACTAACCTACCCGTTGTCATCCGTCGGCGGCCGCGGGTTTAAATAAATTGGGCGCATGCTTTTTCGATGTAATGAGGGGATGAGAGCGGAGGGTCTCCGAAATTAAGTCGTTCGAGCCGACGACTTAATGAGATTATGTAGGAATCTCGGCCGGGTTAGCGGCCAGTGTCTAACCAGGGGGTTGAGCTGATTTATCGGTGATCCCGAGGAGTCAAATGAGTAGCAAATACGATGTCTGGCCGGGTTAGCGGCTATAAATGTCTAACCAGGGGGTTGAACTGATATATTGGTGGAACTGGTATATCGGGGATCTCGAAGAGTTTGTCGCACTCATTGAGTTAATTTTTTCTCCGCGCAATGTGTTACTTTCGGGTACTTGGCATGCGCAAAATAATGAGAAGATAATTGTGGAATGGTGCCAAGGTACGTTGGTTCCTAGGAATCAATGTATAAGTTAACAAATAACACTTAATATAGGATATTTCATAAGTTTATAATCAACCCTCGCTATCGCGTGCTTCATAAGCTAAGAAACAGCCCTCGCAATTGCGACATTACATAAGTTGTATCAGCGCGCTATAGCTGCAATGGTCAGCGACGGTAACCGGACACTTTTGTTTTGCTGCAAGAGTTTCCGTTATCGCCAAAGATTTGCTGAGTCGGCTTGCCGACCATGACATTGTGGCGTGATGCGAGTTTTGGCTTAGCTTAAGTGAAATATTCTGTGTAATAAGTTTTTAGTTTTGAATACAGCGCTCTTCCAATAAGTCGCTTAAATAAATATTCACTCCGGCACTTGGCCGTTAAACAACTTGTTTTATTGTCTGAGCCCGAGGCCAGCAATAAGAGGCACAGTTCGCCTCTCAACCTAATCTTCACCCGCAACAGGACTGAAGGAAGAACAATAATTGGCGCCCAACTAGTGGTCGGACTCCACAACCAATAACAATTAAGACAGCAGCGCGGGAACTGCGAGTGACCAACCTTATAAAGAAATTTTTTTGTGTTAGTTGAATCATGTAAGTGGATACTCAAGCCAAAATTTTTCTTCAAATACAAAAGTTTTAATTTTTTATAAAAATTAGTTAGTACTTGTGAGTATTTTATATTGCAACAGATCATAATTAATAACAATAATCTGAACCAGGCTTCTGAAACACGTGAGAGTGACTGCTTTGAGAATTTTAGTTGAAACAGTTTATCATCCAGATCGTTAAAAAAATTACTTTGTGTTACTTTTTATGTGTCTAAAATTGTGCTATAACAATACATACAGTTCTCGTGGTTCAGAGCTACGACGTAATTCGATCCATCTTTTGGCGGCCCGTTTTGCTTTTCGCGGCTACTGGCCTGCGCATGTCACAGTTCAGCCAATATAGAAAACCTCGCAAGCAGTCTAGCGACTCCGATTCCGACTGTGACATTCGCATCGGAGTCTCGCCTACAAGGCTTCTCCCTGCAGTTCCCCCACCATTAGATAAAATGGATCCAGATCAGCTTAGGGAAATAATAAGGTCGGCTGTCAGCAATGCTTTAGCTGAACAGGCCGCTACAAACGAGCAGAGGGAGCGAGCATTGACTCAAAGAATTAATGAGTTGGCTCAACAAATAGCAGCAGCAAACGTTGCCGCCCCACAAGTAGTAGCACATGCTGCTATAGGAATTAGAAACGACATTCGCTGTGACGAGCCACTAGATGCCGTCAAATGTTTACCTGAGTTTGCAGGAGTACAGGAAGCTTATGTATCTTGGAGGCAGGCAGCATTAGCCGCTTACGAGATCTTCAGACCATATAATGGCAGTTCTCGTCATTACCAGGCTGTTATCATTATAAGAAGCAAGATCAGGGGCCCCGCAGACGCAGTGCTGGCCTCATTTGGTACTGCATTGAATTTTGATGCGATAATAAATCGCCTAGATTTCACATACAGTGACAAGAGACCAATTCACGTCATTGAACAGGAATTAGGTACCTTGAGGCAAGGTGGCTTGTCCCTGCTCCAATATTACGACGAGGTAGAGAAGAAACTCACTCTTCTCACTAACAAAGTTAACATGTCATATGAGCCGGCTTTAGCAAAGGGCCTATGTGAAAAATTCCGCGACGATGCGTTGCGGGTGTTCATATCGGGTCTCAAGCGCAGTCTTACAGATGTGCTCTTTGCAGCAAAGCCCAGAGACTTGCCTTCAGCGCTAGCTCTCGCGCAAGAAGTTGAGTCAAATCATGAAAGGTACACATTCGCGGCTAATTTCGCAAGAAGTCTAGAGGACAAAGAACGCAAGCCGCATGCAAAAGCGCAGGGTCACCAACAGGAGAGGCATTCGCAACAAGCCGAAACACAAGCTAGCGGTACCAAGAATCCTCACTTTAGCAAGCAAAGCAAGGCCCCAGTGCAGACTGACCAACGAAGCAGCAGGCAGCACAATAATAATGGCGCACCGGTGCCCATGGAGGTCGATCCTTCCTTCTCAAGGGTTTTGCAGCCCACTCAGGCCCATGCTTACGCGAATAGGAAGAACGCCGCATCCGACCGCACAGGCGGTCAGAGAAATCAGCAAAGATTGAATCACGTCACGCAAGGCGCGGGACAGGGAGCAGAGGCGTATGCTGATGCCGCCTCTAGCGCAGCGGCACAAATCAATGCCGATGCAAGTTATGACTCTGATGCCCTACATTTTTTAGGAGTAAATCCCTGCTACCCGTCATCAGACAAAGAATAGCAGGGACTCACATGCGATTCCTCATAGACACGGGCGCGGCCAAGAATTTCATTCGGCCACATGAAGGGTTAAAAGGCGTCCACTCCGTAAAATTCCCCTTCAAAATTCATTCCATTCACGGCGAGACACAAATCACACACAAATGCTTTGTTACAATGTTTGGGTTAAAGGCAACCTTTTTTATTCTGCCGGACTTGTCAACTTTTGATGGGATTGTTGGCCTTGACCTTCTAAAGCAGGCAGCTGCTTCGCTTTGTCTAGCTTCAGGACAGCTTAAATGGGGCACGGAGGTAGAACAAATCACCTTCCACACGTGCAAAAATGTAAATTTCACAAATGTAGACTGTGCAGAGGCATCCCCATTAGCTAGAAGTTGCTTTTTGAAAATGCTAAAGACCAGACAAAAGGCCTTTGCAGACCCAGACGAGGCGTTGCCGTATAACACATCAGTCGTGGCTACCATTAGGACCACAGATGAGCAACCGATCTATGCCAAGCTTTACCCATATCCAATGGGAGCAGCTGATTTCGTTAATAAAGAAATCAAAGATCTGCTAAAAAATGATATAATTCAAAAGTCAGTCTCTCCCTACAATAACCCAATATGGGTAGTAGACAAGAAGGGCACTGATGAAGCGGGCAATAGGAAAATGAGGTTGGTAATGGACTTTCGTAAACTTAACGAAAGAACCGTGCCTGACAAATACCCTATGCCAAATATATCAATGATATTGGGGAATTTGGGGAGAGCCAAATTCTTTTCAACATTAGACCTCAAGTCTGGTTATCACCAGATCATACTCGCTGAACGCGACCGTAAAAAAACCTCTTTCTCTGTAAACGGGGGGAAATACGAGTTCAAAAGGCTCCCCTTTGGATTAAAGAATGCAGCAAGCATCTTCCAAAGAACCATCGACGACATACTGCGAGAGCAGATTGGCAAATTTTGTTATGTTTATGTCGATGACGTAATCATCTTTTCAGAAGATGAGGACTCCCACATTAAACACGTGGATTGGGTCCTAAAAAGCTTACACGAAGCAAACATGAGGGTCTCCGTCGAAAAGTCACGATTTTTTAAGAAAAGCGTGAACTTTCTTGGTTTCATAGTCACCAGCACTGGCGCCACGACGGATCCTGAAAAGGTTAAGGCAATACAGGAGTATCCAGAACCCAAAACATTGTTCGAGGTCAGATCATTTCTAGGCCTCGCAAGTTACTACAGATGTTTGATTAGGGACTTCGCCGCAATAGCAAGACCCATCTCCAATATTTTGAAGGGTGAAAATGGAACAGTCAGTAAGCATAGGTCCAGAAATATAAAGGTTCATTTCTCTGAAGTGCAGCAAAGGGCGTTTCAGAAATTGCGCGACATTTTGTCATCTGAAAATGTAATGCTCAGGTACCCCGATTTTAAGAAGCCATTCGATCTAACGACCGATGCTTCGGCTCACGGCATAGGTGCAGTCTTGTCTCAAGAGGGTCGTCCTATAACAATGATTTCAAGAACATTGAAGGACAGCGAGGTAAACTATGCGACAAATGAGAGAGAGTTATTGGCCATCGTATGGTCACTCGCCAAGTTAAGGCACTATTTGTATGGAGTGAAAGACATTAATATCTTCACTGACCATCAACCCTTGACCTTCGCAGTTTCGGAATCCAATCCAAATGCGAAGATCAAAAGGTGGAAAGCGCGCATTGACGAGTCTAATGCACGTATCTTCTATAAACCCGGCAAGGACAATCTGGTTGCGGATGCCTTGTCAAGACAGCAGCTCAACGCTGTGAATGAACAAGAAATTGAGTCCTGCGCAGCAACGATCCACAGTGAGGTATCTCTCACCAACACCATTGAGACAACAGACAAACCTTTGAATTGTTTTCAAAACCAAATAGTGCTAGAAGAGGCGCGTTTACCCTTAAAACGAAGTTTTATTCTTTTTGGGAATAAGAAACGCTACTTGATCAGCTATACTTGCATTGAATCGGTGCTAGACGAGCTCGAAGATGTAGTTTCACCCAAAAGCGTAAATGCTCTCCACTGTGATTTACACACGCTTGCAATGATACAAGATTCATTGGTTCGGAGATACCCGGCCACCAAGTTCTGGCATTGCAAAAATCGCGTAGTGGATGTATTTGCGGTGGGAGATAGAAGGGAAATCCTCACAGCCGAGCATAATAGGGCCCATAGGTCTGCACAGGAAAATATTAAGCAGGTACTCTCGGAGTACTACTTTCCAAAGATGGCAAGAATGGCCAATGAAATAGTACAAAATTGCAAAACATGTGCTAGGGCTAAATATGATAGACACCCCAAAAAACAAGAGCTTGGGGAGACACCGATCCCCTCACATGTAGGAGAGATGTTACACATAGACATTTTCTCCACTGACAGGAAATACTTTCTAACTTGCATCGACAAGTTCTCTAAGTTTGCTATTGTCCAACCGATCCCCTCAAGAACCATTGTGGATCTGAAGCCAGCTTTAATGCAACTAATGAATTTTTTTCCTAAAGCCAGATCCATTTACTGTGACAACGAACCGTCATTGAATTCAGAGACCATAGTGACTATGCTCGCAAACAACTATGGGGTCAGCATTTCAAATGCACCACCATTGCATAGCATCTCGAATGGACAGGTTGAGCGCTTTCACAGCACTCTGTTAGAGCTAGCCAGATGCCTAAAGATCGATAGAGGCATAAATGACACCGTAGAAGTCATTTTACTGGCTACAACTGAGTACAATAAGTCGATCCATTCGGTCACCGACCAGAGACCAGTTGATGTGGTTCAGGCGCACCCAGATGAGCCACAGGAAAAAATACAAGAAAAGATCAGAAACGCTCAGACGATGCTCAGAGCTAGGGAGAACGCAAATCGGCAGAATAGGGTCTTCGACGTTGGTGACAAAGTTTTGGTCAAGTCCAACCGACGGCTCGGAAACAAACTCACACCTTTATGTGATGAGAAGGCAGTGGAAGCAGACCTGGGGACCGAGGTCCTCATTAGAGGGAGGGTGGTCCACAAGGACAACCTAAGGTGACTCCCTTGTTTTTTTTTTACACCTTTTTTTAAGCCACTAGGCAAACTTGTATAAGTTAGATATAGTTGTTAAACTTATTTTTAGCCAATTGGCATAGTTTTTATTAAACTTTCTTGACCTATTGGAGGCGTTAGGCACACACCATAGAGTCGCCAGGAGCTTAGATTTCCTAGGATCCATACTGAAGGTTGTGGCGGGTACACCCGATGCCGATGATTTAGAGCAGACTAGGTTTACTGAAATGCAATTAATAAATGCCAATAATAGACAAATAGAAATAAACACTAGAGTTCAGGACGAGCTTAACCAGTTAACAATCACTGTCAACAAAATTCTCAAGATAGCCAAAAACTCGCAAGTTGACACTAGCCATTTATTTGAAACACTACTGTCTAGAAACAGAATGCTAATGATGGAGTTGCAAAATTTAATGCTTGCTATTACTCTTGCAAAGGCTAACATTGTTAGCCCAAACATTTTGGACCACTCAGATTTGAAATCAATTTGGCTAGAGGAACCCACCAACACTCCCATAGGAAATCTTATGTCCGTTGCGTCCGTAAAAGTTCTTCAATCCATTAACACCATACACTTTATAATTAAATTCCCCAAGATTAAAAGAGCTTGCAGAAAGATCACGATTTATCCTGTCATCCACAAGAACTTCATAGTGCGATTGCTTGACAATGTCATAGCCGAATGCGATGGAGAAACCCACACACTGCAGAGTTGCGCCGCTTCACCTGGAGCCACATTTTGTCGTCTGGCTTTGGAAAGTTCATGTGCCAAAGAGCTCCATGCAGGTGGCACGGCACACTGCGAGATCCAGCCGAGCAACCTGGAAATAATCACCCATGTGGATGACGGAATCATCATCCTCAACGACGGGTCCGCAAGGATTCAGGTGGACAAAGGCACTGAGATCCAGGTACAGATGTCTCATCACGTTCGGGGACCGAGTTGCAATTAACGGGACTCTGTTTTACAATCACAACAACGTACGCAATAGAGTCCCGGGTATTGCCAATTCTCCCTTGCTGAACATCACTGCCACCCAAGATGTCCTCAGTCTCCCTTACCTTCATCGTTTGAATGAACGTAATCTGGAGGTGATACAGCAATTCGAGAAAAACGCCGGAACTGATCAAGCTTATCGTGTGGCATTCATTATTGGAGCCATATGCTGTGCTTTAATCTGCATTGGCCTCACTCTTTGTCGAATCATCGGTGCAAAGAAGTCTGCAAAGCAGTTACGAGAAGTCGTCGCCGGGATTGGGTCGGCCGAGGACGGCCTTATACTTGAAGGGGGAGTAGTTAACAAATAACACTTAATATAGGATATTTCATAAGTTTATAATCAACCCTCGCTATCGCGTGCTTCATAAGCTAAGAAACAGCCCTCGCAATTGCGACATTACATAAGTTGTATCAGCGCGCTATAGCTGCAATGGTCAGCGACGGTAACCGGACACTTTTGTTTTGCTGCAAGAGCTTCCGTTATCGCCAAAGATTTGCTGAGTCGGCTTGCCGACCATGACATTGTGGCGTGATGCGAGTTTTGGCTTAGCTTAAGTGAAATATTCTGTGTAATAAGTTTTTAGTTTTGAATACAGCGCTCTTCCAATAAGTCGCTTAAATAAATATTCACTCCGGCACTTGGCCGTTAAACAACTTGTTTTATTGTCTGAGCCCGAGGCCAGCAATAAGAGGCACAGTTCGCCTCTCAACCTAATCTTCACCCGCAACAGGACTGAAGGAAGAACAATAATTTATACATTAATCTATGGCCTTTTATATTAATTCGCCCATTATACTGGAGAGGAGGAAAATGGCTTGTATTGAGGTGACGGAAGTCTGGGAATGAGTTGATTTATCAACGAATCTCGAGGAGTTTAAAGGTGTCAAATGTAGCAAATATGAAGCAAACGGAAGGCAAAACAAAAGCTGCACAAATGTGGCAAATATGAAGCAAAAGGAAGGCAAACAATAAAAGCGAAGTATTAGAGGGAAGGGCCTATTGATTTTCTAACGCAAGTTAGAATATCTCTAGACCCAAGCTATCGAATGTCTTTAGATGTCTGGTGGTGCATGGTAATGGTGGTTACCCACCCCTGTGTGGTAGCGGTGACGAATACTGCCACAGTTTGGGGGCGCTTGTCGTAAAAGGCGACTGAAGTTCCTAGGTAAGCCCGCTTGACCGTGCTCTGTCGGAGCAAAACGGGTGGGGCATAAGCAATCCCCAAAAATTTGCTAGCACGGGGGGATGTGTTTGTCCGGACCATCTCGTTGCGGTTGGCCCCCTTGTGGGCGTTCGTGCTGGTTGTGGTGTCACGACATATTGTGATCAAAATTTGTCAATTATTAAAACAGATCACAATAGGTTAACGCTTGGCCTCACCTCTAACCAAGAGGTTAACTTTGACAGACAGACAAAGTTAAATTGGTACACGAAGAGCCTCCTTCTTTTTTTGGGCTAAGGCTGACGCTTCGTACCATCCCGTGTATTATGTGCCTCGGAACATTTGCATACCGTGGTAGTAAACTTCCTTCGGAAGTACACGCCACGTTAAATAAATATTCATGGCTTGCTGCATGTAGCAAGAGAGAGTTCTCAATGAGAGTTATCAGACGTGTTTTATTTTTGCTCTGCAAATTTTTCTTATTTTGTCATATTAAATTGATTTTATTAAAGTTTCACACAATCGCGGTGTTAATTATTGCAAGTGTTGTCATATTCCTGTGCAAGGTTTGATCCGTGATATATTGTGCATTTGGTAAATTGCTTTTTAACTTTGAAGTTTGGTGCAGCTGGTGTCTTGTTTTACTAGCATTATTTTGCATTTTGCTTTAGTGCTTCTATTTTCTTTTGGCGCTCTCCCTACATTACTCTCAAAACGTTTGTTAGTGTGAGTGCTTGTAATTTTGATCTTGCTTACTATTGTTGTTTTTTCGCTCTCTTAATTTCGTGCTGTGCAAGTTTACTCTCTCGCTGTGTACTTGCTCTCTAACGGCTGTTTTTGTCGTTGCACTTGCTCTCTCAATATATTAACATTCTCTCTGTTTTTTTATTTTTGTTTTTATTTTCCGATTTTTTTTTCTGCACATTTGCATTTCATCCCAGTTGCCAATATGAGTTGTTGCAAAAAATCATGCACATTCAGGCTGGCAAGTGATGCTGCACAAGCGCAATTTGTAAATTGCTGGTTGTGCGAAAATATGATGCATACTAAGTGTGCAGGTCTTACTGGGCATGATTATGACAAGATCATGTCCACTGCCAAAATTGGTATTGGTGGCATACGCTGGTCTTGTCCGATCTGTTTGGAAAAACAAATCAATTTTTCCAATATGTATAGTGCTGTGAGGGCTCAATTTTTAAAACTGAGAAAGATCTCTAAGCAGTTATCCAGTGACATGGCTGCTGCTGAAGATATTTTAAACCAGTATAACTTTGAAAGTCCACCTCCAAATTCGGAGACTCCACTGTTATTGGTACCTCCTTCTGTACCAATACCGTCACCGAACTTGCTTGCTCCACCCTCACCCTGTGCTTCTGCTTTGTCCTCTGCGCCTAATTCTCTTGATCCTATACCAGTAGTTTCTGAATCTTCAGGCTGTCGTTACTGCTATTGAAACTCAAGTCTCTGTTCAAAAATTGGACTCCTCACCAATTATTGCTCAAACTAAGAGTGACAATAAGTCGACCACTCCTGGCATTACCTTATCTGTCGTCTCTCCTCGAAAGCAAGTTTTCTTATCTAGGCTTTCATCGGATACGACGTGTGAGGCAGTATCTGCTTTTATTTCAAGCAAGATCTCGGCCAATGTCTTTATATCGAAGTTTAGTTTTGCGACTCCGCGTGAAATTGCTTCATTCAAGATCAATGTGCCGCTTGAGTTTTTCACAACAATATGTGATCCCAAATTCTGGCCACCTCATGTAGTTGTCCATGAATTTAAACCTAAAAATCGAAACAAATCTCATCCTATTTCCTTACCTTCGGTGCAATCAACATCAAGTATTACACCAAAAAACTAAATATGTTTCATTCTTCTTCACAGCTTTCACTCATTTACCAAAATGTACGTGGCTTGAAATCTAAACTTAAAAGTCTATACTTGCATAGTTTTAGTGTTCAATATGACATTATTGCCTTCACTGAAACATGGTTAAATCATAACATTCTTAATAGTGAGATTCTTGCAAGTAATTTCACTATTTATAGACTTGATCGTTCGATGCGTAAAGGTGGTGGGGTGTTAATTGCTGTTAAATCCAGTATCCACTCCGAATTATTTACCTTTTCCTATCTTCATGATGTGGAGATTATAGGGGTTAAATTAATGCTCCCATCGAGCTCTTTGTTTATTACATGTTCTTATATCCCTCCCTCTTCTGAAATGCAGGTTTATGCTCAACATATACCCTTTATTAAAGAAATTTATGAACATGTAACTGATAGAGACTTTCTTCTTGTGTTGGGTGATTTCAATATTCCTAACACTTCTTGGTCCTCAACTTGTAATGCAAATTACTTTATTCCGACAATTGATCACTATCTTTTTGATGAATTGTTTAATCTTTCTATGTTTCAGATGAATTCCATTTCTAACCATCTGAATCGCATGCTTGATCTTGTGTTCATTAATCATGACTCCATCATTAATGTCGTGAGATCAATTCCTTTCTGCTTACCAGAGGATTTGCATCACCCCACTTTAGAGGTTTTATTATCTATTGATAATCCTCCAACTTATTCATCTGTACCTTCTAATTTAAGCCGCTGTTATCGTAAATGCAATTTTGTTTTGCTTAATGAATTAATTAATTCAACTGACTGGACTCTTCTTTATGAGTCGGTTGATATTAATTTGGCAGCATCGATTTTTATACCCTGAACCCATTGAAAATGGGAAATCAGGGTATAATGGTTTTGTTAAAAGTATGTAACAGGCAGAAGGAGGCGTGGCAGACCCCATAAAGTATATATATTCTTGATCAGGGTGACGAGAAAAGTTAATATAGTCATGTCCGTCTGTCCGTCCGTCCGTCCGTCCGTCCGTATGTATGAACGCGTCGATTTCCGAAGATACAAAAGCTAGAGAGTTCATTCTTTTTGTGTTAGGTCCGTATATTGCACGCGCAGTACGAGTTTGTTTCAGAAATTCGATAACTTGTATATTTGCAACGTTATCGATAAACGAATTTATCGGGAACCAGTTATAAAATTCTAGCTAATTAATCTTTAGAGTTAGAGTCTCCAAGTCTTCTGCATATATATAGATACTAATTTAATACAATTTCGGTTTTTGTCAGATTTTGGATTCCGGTCCCCAATTCGCCCCACCACCCCCAAATGTGTAAAAAATGCATTTCAAATACTAGAGACATGAAGTTTGGTTTGGCATATATGTAGATATGAATATCATAATCTTAGTCTAAACATATCAATACGATTGTCCATCTAGAAACAGAATTATTAATCATCAAAGTTTTCTCATCAAAACCCATGTGACGCAGCAACAAAGGCAGCGGCGACACAGCAACACGCATTGCGGGCACACACACATACATACATACATATATGTGTGCAAGCGTAGATCAGCGTGTGGCTGCAATCGTACATATGTACATACATACAATGTATGTATTTGTGCATGTAAAGCTAATTGTAAAAGAGTTATGATTTCTAAAAAAAACCTAAAATGTCAAATAGAATATGTAGATCATATGCTGAACTCTCATTACATTCTATTATATATTTAAAAAATTTTAAAACAATTAAAATACCAATGGAAATGCAAGCAATGTTGAGCAATGCAAATCAATTTTCGTATGCGTGTGCACATATACACACAAAAAATCTTGGGCCGTTTTCTATGTTGCTATGCGTGCAAATTCTAAGAATCACAATTGTTTTTGAATTGCGTTAGAATTGTCTTTGAATTGTATTTGTATTTTCAGCCAATGCTTTAGTGTTTCTTTCGTATATGGCGAATTTCATTCGTTTTCGCTACTCTGCCTTTCAAGTGAGCCGTGGTGTAGATGGATAGACAGATGCAACGAATGTTAGGGTGTCGTAGGTTCTAGCCTCGCTTAAGCCCTTCATAATTTCTTATTTTTAATTTTTTTCTTTCTTTTTTATTATTATTTATTTATTTGTATTTTATACCTTTGAAAGTCAGTTAGTAGTTTAACTAATTGTGAATAAGTGCTTTTTTTTTAATTTCAAATATTTAATAGCATCATTTCTGAAAGTGTTTTTGTTTCAATTAAAGTTTGCCCAAATAACAAAAGCACGTGACATCTGCGGTAAGATGTACATATGCACACATATACATTCAAAACTAGCCTAGCATGGTCTAAGAATTTAAACCTTCTAGATGGCGCTTTAGCAGTGAACTTATTTATTATGGGTATTACAAGTTTGAGTGGCATTGATATATTTCTTTTACAATTATGAAGTGTCTGTGTTAATTAAGGTGATGCGTGTTAATCGAGGAACGTCTAATTGTTGGGTCTATTTTTAATGATATTTAATAATATAACATTTTTCGAATTTCAACTAATATAAGCGCCATCTATTATTATTTTTTTTGGCAATGCAATGTATATATACATGTACATATGTACATTTTGAACGTTACACGCATACATTCTTATGTATACTTTCTGATTTATCCATATGGGTAATTCTCCAGAAAAGTCAACTTTTTGTCACGTTCGACACTGGCTTTTTGTAAATATCTTGAAAACGGATTAATTTTAGTACTAATCAAGAGCAATATATTTAACTATTTGTCAAAATAATGAAGTTTTTTGCCATTTTCAGCACATAAATTGATGCATTATCAAGATAATTACAAAAAACCAAACCACACTACAGATTATTTTTTTATTTTATTAAAATTGGGTTCAGGGTATTATCTAGTCGAGCACTCTCGACTAGAGTTTTCTTACTTGTTTATACTACCTTAAACTCTATTCTGGATGTGTGCGTCCCTCTCTGTCGCATATTGCCCAGTTCAAATAAACCGCCATGGTTTACAAAGACTCTTTCGAATTTAAGAAACATTAAAACTAAATGTTTAAAAAATTTTAAAAGGTCTGGTTCAAGTGTTGACTGGTCTAAATATTCCGTTGCCAAGTCAAACTTCAGTCTTTTAAATTCTCGGTGTTATGAGAATTACCTTGTGCGTTGCAAACGACAGTTTGCTCGAGATCCCAAACAATTTTACACATTTGTAAACTTGAAGCGTAAGTCTTCTGGCTTGGCGTCCTCATTTGTCCTTGGTGCTAAAAAAACGTGTACTGATCAGGATTCCTCTGATCTTTTTGCAGATATTTTTCAATCTACTTACTCTTCTTCTTCATCTGTTGATCTATATAGTGATTCGTATCCATATTCACTTCCTGATTATGGTTCTATTTATGCTCCTAATATTACTGCAGACTCTCTAGCTACAGCCATTAAGACGCTGAAGTCATCTTTCTCCCCTGGTGCTGACAATATCCCAAGTTGTATCATTAAACAGTGCAGTGTTTCTCTTCAATCACCATTGCTAAAACTGTTTAATTTATCTTTGGAAACTTCTGTGTTCCCTTCAATATGGAAAGAGTCTTTCATCATTCCTCTATATAAAAAAGGTGGAAGATCTGATATTTCCAATTACAGAAGTATTGCGAAATTATCTGCTATTCCGAAGCTATTTGAAAAAATTATAACATCAATCTTGCAACATTTCTGCAAATCGATTATTCAACCATCCCAACATGGTTTTATTCAGAATCGATCAACATCCTCGAATTTACTCGAATTCACTTCACTTGTCAATGATAGTTTTTCTAAAAAAATGCAAATTGATGTTATTTATACTGATTTCAGTAAAGCATTTGACAGAGTTAATCATCTACTAACTACTAACTCTGAAGCTTGAACGTTTAGGACTTTCTCCTAAACTTGTGTCCTGGATTTCATCCTATTTGAATGGTAGAACCCAAAGAGTCTTGTTGAGAACAGCTACTTCTAAATGTATCTTTGTTTCGTCTGGTGTTCCTCAAGGTAGCCATTTAGGACCATTACTCTTTTCGCTTTTTATAAATGACCTTCCTAGTTGCATCTCATATTCTACCATATTTATGTATGCGGATGATGTAAGACTTTGCCTTCCATACTCCAGTGCAAATGGACATCTACAACTTCAAGATGACCTTAATGCATTTCAATCTTGGTGTGTGGTGAACCAGTTGCACCTAAATTGCTCAAAGTGTATGACTATGACTTTCAGTCGTTCTATTCCTCATATTGTTGACTATTAAATTAGTAACATTTCCTTACAACGCATCTTTACAGTCAAAGATCTTGGTGTTCTCTTTGACAGTAAACTTAATTTGAATCTTCATATTTCTACCATCATAAATGAAGCCAAAAGCGTGCTTGGCTTTATTAAACGTTGGTCTAAGGAATTTAAAGATCCTTTATTACCAAACAATTATTTATTTCGCTTGTACGTCCTATCTTAGAGTATTGCTCAGTTGTTTGGTCTCCGCAACATAAACTGTATCAAGATCGTATTGAATCAGTCCAAAAACAGTTTCTTCTTTTTGCCCTAAGGGATCTTAACTGGGACAGTAATTTACGATTACCGTCCTACCATAGTAGGCTTCAGCTCATTGATCTTCCATCGTTAATGAATCGCAGAACAATTTTAGGAATTTATTTTTTGCACAAAGTAATTAATGGTAATATTGATTCGTCCTTTTTGTTGATGCGTCTTAATTTCTCGGTTCCGTCCCGAACAACTAGACATTATCGTCCGCTTCATTTACCTATATGCACTACGGATTATTCTTTGCATAGTGCGTTTCATGTTCTGTGTGTTAATTTTAATAAATATTATCACTTATTTTCCTTAGAGCTCTCTCTTCCTAAAATTAAATCGTTGCTTTTAGCACACCTTAGGGAAATCACTCGCAATGCACAGGCATAAGCTACATTATGTTGCTATTGTTGCTTGCAGTGATTTCTCAATCCTATTAAATATTCTATATTATAGCTCTTCTTTTAATTTATCTTTCAATATTGTTAATATCTTCCTTGTTTCTTTACCTATTTTTATTTTATTTATTTTAATTTTAATTTTAATTTTTATTTTTGTTTTATTTTTAATTTTCGAACCAAAATCGTTTACTTAATTCAAAGTTGAGGTAGGCACACGCCCAATATTCGAGACCCATGCACGAAACATGCAAATGTGTGTGTAGACTCACATCAGCTACCACACAGCAATCGCTGGGAAATTAGAATTGCTACATGCAGTAAGTGTATCGCACACAGGCACATAAATGCCTACACATATAGCAAGGAAGTATTAATGTGTATGTGTATGTGTATGAGTATTCAACCTCACATCAGCTACCCAACCGAACGAACATCAACTGCTGGGGTGCTATTAGTACTACAGGCAGCAAGAATATCGCACACAAGCACATAAATGCCGACACATATAGCGAGGAAGTGTAAATGTGTGTGTGTATGGTCATCGGGAAATAATATTCGTTATGCACATCAACACTTTCATACCCTTTCCACTAATAATCATGAAAACACTAACATTTTGCATGAGTATGGCAAAGCCGTTTGAGAATTCGGTATACTCTTCGCTCAGAAGGGAACCAATGGGAAAAGAGAGTAAAAAGCATGGGGCAGAAAGAGAAAGAGAGCAAGGGAAAGAGCGGCACATGTCAGGCCTTTTTGGAAAATCGACCGTCACCGTCGAGCGCTCGAAGCGGAATGATTTTGCCATCAGCAATTTTTCTCTCCCGACCGAAAAGTAAAAACCGACCGAAAAAAAAAAAATACGAAGTTTGGGGGGTTCTAATGTTAAAAAAAAATAAGTGTGCACATTAACTTGTTCCAGTTGTCCAGTCTATGTGTTGTATGGTTAGTGCTAGGTGCCTTTGGAGCGACTTGCTTCGCCAATAAAATGAGTTGTTTGCGGCTCACGAAGTCGTATGAGGGATTCTCACATATCAGAACGCGTTTATTTTTTTTTTTTTTTTTTTGTATTAAACTCTGAGTACTTAATACTGGTCATTATTATTATTATTATATTAAAATAGTTATTCTTATTATTCTTTCTTTTTTTTTTTTTTTTTTTGGTCGGATTGTAAAGTTATTGTAGGAAAAAGTTTTAAAAATATCGAAAATATCGATATATCGATATTTTTAAAGTTGAATATCAAATATCATTTTGATATTTTTTCAAAACTTTAAATATCATCGAAACGATATTTTAAAAATATACAACAACCCTACTAAAAATTATTTGAATTATTTTTCAGTTTTTGGTAATGGAATTTCTTTTATTGCTTCTATTTTTCTTGGATTTAGTTTGAACCCTTCTTTTGTAAGAATATGTCCCAAATATTCAGTATGTTTCTTCATAAATGAGCATTTATCTGGTTGTATTTTCAAATTATGATTTCTAAGTACTATAAAATTTTTTTCTAAAGCAATCTTGTTTTCTTCGAGTGCT